>WNWK01058400.1:0-10466 GCA_009830355.1 Cherax destructor | reverse complement strand
GGATAGTGGTACACTAATCGAGGCTAGGATAGTGGTACACTAGTGGTAGCTAGGATAGTGGAACACTAGTGGTAGCTAGGATAGTGGTACACTACTGGTAGCTAGTATAATGGTGCACTAGTGGTAACTAGGATAGTGGTACACAATTGGTAGCTAGGATAGTGGTACACTAGTGGTAGCTAGGATAGTGGTACACTAGTGGTAGCTAGGATAGTGGTACACTAGTGGTAGCTAGGATAGTGGTACACTAGTGGTAGCTAGGATAGTGGTACACTAGTGGTAGCTAGGATAGTGGAACACTAATGGTAGCTACGATAGTGGTACACTAGTGGTAGCTAGCATAGTGGTACACTAGTGGTAGCTAGGATAGTGGTACACTAGTGGTAGCTAGGATAGTGGTACACTAGTGGTAGCTAGGATAGTGGTACACTAGTGGTAGCTAGGATAGTGGTACACTAGTGGCAGCTAGGATAGTGGTACACTAGTGGTAGCTAGGATAGTGGTACACTAGTGGTAGCTAGGATAGTGGTACACTAGTGGTAGCTAGGATAGTGGTACACTAGTGGTAGCTAGGATAGTGGTACACTAGTGGTAGCTAGGATAGTGGTACACTAGTGGTAGCTAGGATAGTGGTACACTAGTGGTAGCTAGGATAGTGGTACACTAGTGGTAGCTAGGATAGTGGAACACACACACACACACACACACAAAAAAAAAAAAAAAAAGGTGAAGTGTCTATTGACAAGTGCCTCTAACAACAAGTAAATACCACACAGTATCTATCGACAAGTGCTTTTAACAACTGACAACTAACACTCTTCTAGCACTCACTAATTTCTAAGTTATAGAAGTACTAATGTAATTAGAGTACAAAATATAATTAAGTCCCTCGTTTCTAACTAGTTAATTATCTCTGTCTCAATACTGATAAAAGGTTGGTGTTGTACAAGTAAGAAGCAATACATACGATGTAGATATTTGAGTGAGGTGACGACCATCAATGTTGTGGATATTAATGATGGAGAGACGTGAGATATATTAGTGGTGGTGCACCAGGGAAGGTGAGGCTGAGAGAGTCAGAGAGAGTCAGAGAGAGAGAGGAAGAGAGAGAGGGAGCAAGCATAAATAGAGAGATAAAGAATAAAGAGAGAGAAACAATATACATAAATAATAAAGAATAAAGATATAGAATAAAGAGAGATAAATAGAAAGTATACAGTCTTGTACTAAGCACAACTACCTGTGACCTGTTTCAAGAGTTGTACTGTGGCAGCGAGGACTGGGCTTCCTGGTTAACTACCTGCTCAACCAGACTGTTGGTGTTAGCGTCCAGCAAACTCCACACAACTATCAGTGCCATATACAAAAATAACAAGAATACTAACATATGTACTCCTGTTAACCCTTTTGAGGCCTAGTTCCTAGGTCTTTTGTGTATCCATATGTTCTTGTGCTACCATCCACAGGATGGATATGAGGAACACAATAAACTAGCCACTACCATCCACAGGATGGATATGAGGTACACAATAAACTAGCCACTACCATCCACAGGATGGATATGAGGTACACAATAAACTAGCCACTACCATCCACAGGATGGATATGAGGTGCACAATAAACTAGCCACTACCATCCACAGGATGGATATGAGGTACACAATAAACTAGCCACTACCATCCACAGGATGGATATGAGGTGCACAATAAACTAGCCACTACCATCCACAGGATGGATATGAGGTACACAATAAAGTAGCCACTACCATCCACAGGATGGATATGAGGTACACAATAAACTAACTAGCCACTACCATCCACAGGATGGATATGAAGTGCAGGACTCATTTTCCAGGCTGAGGGTCTGACCACCTCAAAAGGACTGACCCCCACAAAGGGACTGACCACCTTAAAGGGGCTGACCTCCTCAAAGGGACTGACCACCTTAAAGGGGCTGACCTCCTCAAAGGGACTGACCACCACAAAGGGACTGACCACCACAAAGGGACTAACCACCTCAAAGGGACTGACCACCTCAAAGGGTCTGACCACCACAAAGGGACTGACCACCTCAAAGGGACTGACCCCCACAAAGGGACTGACCACCACAAAGGGACTGACCACCTTAAAGGGGCTGACCTCCTCAAAGGGACTGACCACCACAAAGGGACTGACCACCACAAAGGGACTAACCACCTCAAAGGGACTGACCACCACAAAGGGACTGACCACCTCAAAGGGAATGACCCCCACAAAGGGACTGACCACCTCAAAGGGACTGACCACCACAAAGGGACTGACCACCTCAAAGGGACTGACCCCCACAAAGGGACTAACCACCTCAAAGGGACTGACCACCTCAAAGGGTCTGACCACCACAAAGGGATTGACCACCTCAAAGAGACTGACCACCTCAAAGGGACTGACCACCTCAAAGGGACTGACCACCTCAAAGGGTCTGACCACCTCAAAGGGTCTGACCACCTCAAAGGGACTGACCACCACAAAGAGACTGACCACCTCAAAGCTACGTCCTCCAAGGTGATGGACTGATTACATCATCTTTACATTTCCCTTCCTTCCGCTGCCTTCTGCATTCGACTGAAGAAACCCACTATTTGGGCGAAACGTCAGTAAAGCATCCCATTATACTCTTTTACCACACAACCAATCAGAGTGAACAAGGGAGCAGCACACTGCGGATGTATCCAATCCTACTCTGGTTAAAAAAAATACTGACTTAACCCTCCCCCTCCCCTCCCTTCCACAGTCTTCCCCGCACCTCCCTCCTCTCCCAAGTCTTGCCCTTCCACTCCCTCCCCTTCTCAGCCATCCCCCTCCTCTCCCAAGACTTCCCTTCCCCTCCCCTCCCAGTCTTCCCCTCACCTCCCCCACCTTCCCCTCCCTCCCCAGTCTTCCCCTCACCTCCCCCCTTCCCCTCTCTCAATCCAATTCTCAACTTTCAAAGTTCATCTAAAACAATGAACCAGCAGTTTGTTGGTCGTATTCATTCATTACTGTGGGGGGAACCAGCCGGAAAAAATGTAATGGGAGAGGGGCGTGAGTCCCAGGCAGAGAGGGGCGAGTGGGCACCACCATGGAGTGGGCAAGAGTATGGAGTGGCGAGTGGGCTGAATCAGTATATCGCCGCCACCATCAATATAACACACCCACCATCAGTACATTAACACCATATCTCACATCAATGCTAGTCAACCCTCTTGGATGTCATCCACCACTACTGGATGACATCCAGAAGTCATCCACCACTACTGGATGACATCCAGAAGTCATCCACCACTACTGGATGACATCCAGAAGTCATCCACCACTACTGGATGACATCCAGAAGTCATTCACCACTACTGAATGACATCCAGAAGTCATCCACCACTACTGGATGACATCCAGAAGTCATCCACCACTACTGGATGACATCCAGAAGTCATTCACCACTACTGGATGACATCCAGAAGTCATCCACCACTACTGGATGACATCCAGAAGTCATCCACCACTACTGGATGACATCCAGAAGTCATCCACCACTACTGGATGACATCCAGAAGTCATTCACCACTACTGGATGACATCCAGAAGTCATCCACCACTACTGGATGACATCCAGAAGTCATCCACCACTACTGGATGACATCCAGAAGTCATCCACCACTACTGGATGACATCCAGAAGTCATTCACCACTACTGGATGACATCCAGAAGTCATTCACCACTACTGGATGGCATCCAGAAGTCATCCACCACTACTGGATGACATCCAGAAGTCATCCATCCCAACTGGAAGCAAATGGCTTTCTAAATTTTTCTCTACTTTCGAATTCAACTGAAGAATAGAGAGTAAAAAGCTGTTTCACTTTTCTTTACCATTTTGCAGTATAAATGAATATATATAACCGGAAATTAAAAAACAATCATTAATATTAAAGGAAAATACGAGATTAGGGGAAATACGAGATTAGGGAAAATACGAGATTAGGGGAAACTACCAGATTAGGGAAAATACGTGACTGATTGACCCGTGACTCTGACTGATCCGTGACTTTGACCCGTGACTGTGTTCTACCTGGGACCTGTTTCGAGTTTTGTCCTACTCTTGCAGTGACCTGACCACAGGTCTAAACTAACATACACTGATCAGCGAAGTCTTCGGCTAGTAAGGTCATGAATGAGCGGTACTGATGGTACCCAGAACGGTACACACACCAGTACCAACTCGGGTGGAAAGTAGTGTACCGTGTGTCCAAGCGTGGGAGGGAGGGACGGATGGAGGGACTCAGGGATGGATGGAGGGAGGGAAGGTCTCTACGGGGAAGCTGGTTGGTCACACTGGCACTGGTCTCCCACAAGACCCATACTGGGCGTTTTAGTGGAATTGTGGTGTGGGAGCTTACCCATCAGGGGGCCACCGCCCCCTCTCCCTTCTTGCCTCTTCCAGCTGACTTTTCTTTCTACTTGTACCCTTACTTTCCTTGCTTTATTTCTCTGCTTATATTACTCATGTTCCTTCCATTCACCTGAAGGCCACCTAGAATACCTAGACATAAGCAATAGGCCAATAGAATTTAAAAAAAAATAGAAAACATGCCTGCTCACTCAACACCTTGGCCAGATTTGTGGAATTCTTAATCTATAAAACAAATACAGAGTACCAGTAACACGAGCAGTGGGTATATTTGGAGAAGAGCTTAGATCTAGGTAAAATCTCACAGACCTTAAGAGGCACGTAAATTTCCCCGTCTAATAACATGTTCATTTTCCCCCTATAATCTACCTGGTCCATAATTACTATCGCATTTGCTTTGTCTGTTTCGTGAGGTAAAGTCCAGGAGGATCTTTCCTTAATTCAAAATCTTTGAGGACAATTGTGTTGCTGAGGGTTGAGCTCAGTCTTCTGAACCACAATTATCCCCAAAGATTGGTTAAGTTATACCATTAATTAAAAAAGCTCCTGGACTTCACCTTACGAATCAAAGCAAATGCGATAGTAATTGTGAACAAGGAAGATTATAGTGGAAAAATGAACATGTTATTAGAAGACTAAGAAACTTACGTGCCCCTTAAAGAGTGCAGACATAGCTCATTTGCATAAGGGAGGCAGTAGAGCACCATCTCAAAATTCCAGACCAACAATCCTAACACAACACTTGTCTTTGAGTGGTGAGACGCCAGATTACAAATTTTATGCCACAGCACAACCTACACAACCTACACAACCTACACAACCCAAACCAGCAAAATCTGAGAGCTAGGAGATCACGTTTATCACAACTGCTAAACTACTATGACAGAATTACGGCGGCGCAGAAAAACTAAACCTCAGATGTGAGCTACGCGGATTACGCAAAGACGTTTAACAAATGCGATCACGGTATGATCGCATATAAAATGGTGACTCTAGGTATAACGGGGAAGGTAGGCAATTGAATATTAACTTTCTGAAAGAGAGAACACAAATAGTGGTAGTAAACAGAGCAAAATTCAGCATCAGCGAGGTAAAAAGTCAGTACCCCAAGGTACTGTCCTGGCACCTCTACTGTTTCTTACCCTCATAGTTAACATTGATTAAAATACCACAGTTTCGCGACATCAACTGCAGATTACAACCAGTCTGGTGTGATCTTGACCAGGTCTGGTGTGATCTTGACCAGGTCTGGTGTGATCTTGAAAAGGTCTGGTGTGATCTTGACCAGGTCTGGTGTGATCTTGACCATTTCTGGTGTGATCTTGACCAGGTCTTGTGTGATCTTGACCAGGTCTGGTGTGATCTTGACCAGGTCTGGTGTGATCTTGACCAGGTCTGGTGTGATCTTGACCAGGTCTGGTGTGATCTTGACCAGGTCTGGTGTGATCTTGACCAGGTCTGGTGTGATCTTGACCAGGTCTGGTGTGATCTTGACCAGGTCTGGTGTGATCTTGACCAGGTCTGGTGTGATCTTGACCAGGTCTGGTGTGATCTTGACCAGGTCTGGTGTGATCTTGACCAGGTCTGGTGTGATCTTGACCAGGTCTGGTGTGATCTTGACCAGGTCTTGACGAGGTCTAACATAGTATAGGGTAGACAGGAAAGCAATGTGGCAGATGTTGCAAACGTATGGAATAGACAGTAAGTTATTAGAAGGAGTAAAGAGTTACTGTGAGAAGAGTGAGGCTCAGGCTAGTGTATGTGGGAGACAACTATGTTTTCCACTAAAAGTCGATCTTAGACAGGACGTACAATATCACAATGCTTGTGTATTATAGATGTGGTTGTAAAAGCAGTAAATGCTAGGGAAGGAGAGGTGTAGGATTAAAGATCATGGTTCTATTACAGAGTGGCAGTTGTCACTGTGATCGTGTTTGCTTCCACTTCCTCCTATTTTCTGTAATATTGCAAGCTCCTGATGATATATTGACTGCAACACGAAAGGTCTAGAGCTATCATTCAATGACCCGAAGTTGTTATATATATATATATATATATATATATATATATATATATATATATATATATATATATATATATACAGTGGTACCCGGTTTACGATGGTCCCCAAACTCACCCTTTTATGTAAGTTTATTTTTTAAATGCTTTTGTAAGTGTAATTTTGGGGTCTAAAAGGACTAGTCTATTTTACAACTTTTCTTAAGGAGATAAATTCGTTTGGTAATGGCACTTGAACAGCATTCTGGAATGAAAAAATATCGTAAACCGGGGTACCACTGTATATATATATATATTTCCAACAAGTCGGCCGTCTCCCACCGAGGCAGGGTGACCCAAAAAGAAAGAAAATCCCCAAAAAGAAAATACTTTCATCATCATTCAACACTTTCACCACACTCATACATAATCACTGTCTTTGCAGAGGAGCTCAGATACGACAGCTGAGAATAGTCCCTCCCAGCTGTCACTATCTCAGACCCCTCCTTTAAAGTGCAGGCATTGTACTTCCCATTTCCAGGACTCAAGTCCAACTAAATCAATTAACTGGTTTCCCTGAATCCCTTCACAAAATGTTACCCTGCTCACACTCCAAAGGATCGTCATGTCCCAAAAACCATTCGTCTCCATTCACTGCTATCTAACACGCTCACACATGCTTGCTGGAAGTCCAAGCTCCTCGCCCACAAAACCTCCTTTACCCCTTCCCTCCAACCTTTTCTAGGACGACCCCTACCCCGCCTTCCTTCCCCTACAGATTTATACGTTTTCCAAGTCATTCTACTTTGATCCATTCTCTCTAAATGACCAAACCACCTCAACAACCCCTCTTCAGCCCAATGACAAATACTTTTAGTAACTCCTCACCTTCTCCTAATTTCCACATTCCGAATTCTCTGCATAATATTTACACCACACATTGCCCTTAGACAGGACATCTCCACTGCCTCCAGCCTCCTCCTCGCTGCAGCATTTGCAACCCATGCTTCACACCCATATAAGAGTGTTGGTACCACTATACTTTCGTACATTCCCTTCTTTGCCTCCATGGATAACGTTTTTTGTCTCCACAGATACCTCAATGCACCACTCCCCTTTTTTTCTTCATCAATTCTATGGTTAACCTCATCCTTCATAAACCCATCCACTGACACGTCAACTCCCAAATATCTGAAAACATTTACTTCTTCCATAATCCTCTCTCCAATGTGATATCCATTTTTCTTTATTTAAATCGTTTGATACCCTCATCACCTCACTCTTATCTATGTTCACTTTTAACTTTCTACCTTACACACTCTCCCAAACTCGTCCACTAACCTTGCAACTTTTCTTTAGAATCTCCCATAAGCACAGTATCATCAGCAAAAGTAACTGTGTCAACTCCCATTTTGCATTTAATTCTCCATAATTTAATCCCACCCTCTCCCCAACACCCTAGCATTTACTTCTTTTACAACCTCATCTATAAATATATTAAACAACCATGGTGACATTACACATCCCTGTCTAAGACCTACTTTTACCGGGAAGTAATCTCCTCTCTCCTACACACCCTAACCTGAGCCTCACTATCCTCATAAAAACTCTTTACAGCCTTCAGTAACTTACTACCTATTCCATACACTTGCAACATTTGCCACATTGCTCCCCTATCCACTCTATCATATGCCTTTTCTAAATCCATAAATGCAATAAAAACTTCTCTACCTTTATCTAAATACTGTTCACATATATGCTTCACTGTAAACACTTGATCTACACATCCCTACCCACTCTAAAGCCTCCTTGCTCATCTGCAATCCTACTCTCTGTCTTACCTCTAATTCTTTCAATAATAACCCTGCCATACACTTTACCTGGTATACTCAGTAAACTTATTCCCCTATAATTTTTACACTCTTTTTATCCCCTTCCCTTTATATAAAGGAACTATACATGCTCGCTGCCAATCCCTAGGTACCTTCCCTCTTTTCATACATTTATTAAACAAAAATACCAACCACTCCAGCACTATATCCCCCCCTGCTTTTAACATTTATGTCATGATCCCGTCAGTTCCAGCTGCTTTACCCCCTTTCATTCTACGTAATGCCTCACGCACCTCCCCCACACTCACATCCTGCTCTTCTTCACTCCTAAACGATGTTGTACCTCCTGGCCAGTACATGAAATTACCGCCTCCCTTTTTCATCGACATTTAAAAGTTCCTCAAAATATTCCCGCCATCTACCCAATACCTCCAGCTCCCCATCTACTAACTCCCCTACTCTGTTTTTAACTGACAAATCCATTTGTTCCCTAGGCTTTCTTACCTTGTTTATCTCACTCCAAAAATTTTCTTGTTTTCAGCAAAATTTCTTGACAGAGCCTCTCCCATTCTTTCATCCGCTCTTCTTTGCATTCTCTCACCACTCTCTTCACTGTTCTTTTACTCTCCATATACTCTGCTCTTCTATTAACACTTTTGTTTTGTAAAACCTCTCATAAGCTACCTTTTTCTTTTATCACACCCTTTACTTCTTCATTCCACCACTCACTCCTCTTTCCTCCTGCACCCACCCTCCTATAGCCACAAACTTCTGCCCCACATTCTAATACTGCATTTTTAAAACTATCCCAACTCTCTTCAACCCCCCCACTACTCCTACTTGCACTAGCCCACCTTTCTGCCAATAGTTGCTTATATCTCACCCTAACTTCCTCCTCCCTTAGTTTATACACTTTTACCTCTCTTACTTGCTGTTGCCATTTTCTTTTTGTCCCATCTACCTTTACTCTAACTGTAGCTACAACCAAATAATGATCCGATATATCCGTTGCCCTCTATAAACATGTACATCCTGAAGCCTACCCATCAACCTTTATCCACCAACACATAATCCAACAAACTACTTTCCTTACGTGCTATATCATACCTTGTATATTTATTTATCCTCTTTTTCATAAAATATGTATTACTTATTACCAAACCTCTTTCTACACATAGCTCAATTAATGGTTCCTCATTTACATTTACCCTGGCACCCCAAATTTAGCTACTACTCCCTCCACAACATTTTTACCCACTTTAGCATTAAGATCCCCAACCACAATTACTCTCTCACTTGGTTCAAACTCCCACACACTCACTCAACATTTCCCAAAATCTCTCTCTACACTTCTCTCTCCAGGTGCATAAACACTTACTATAACCCACTTTTCACATCCAACCTTTATTTTACTCCACATAATCCTTGAATTTATACATTTATATTCCTTCTTTACCTGCCATAACTGATTATTCAACATTATTGCCACTCCTTCTTTAGCTCTAACTCTATTTGAAACCCTGACCTAATCCCATTTATTTCTCCCCACTGAAACTCTCCAACCCCTTCAGCTTTGTCTCACTTAAAGCCAGGACATCCAGTTTCTTTTCATTCATAACATCTACAATCATCTCTTATCATTCGCACAACATCCATGCACATTCAAACATCCCACTTTGACGGTTTTCTTCTTTTCTTTTTAGTAAGCTATACAGGAAAAGGGGTTACTAGCCCATTGTTCCCGGCATTTTAGTTGACTTTTACAACACGCATAGCTTACGGAGGAAAGATTCTTATTCCACTTCCCCATTGATATGAAAACAGTTTCAGGTTTTTGTTTCACAGTCACCTGGCAGGATGGTAGTACCTCCCTGGGTGGTTGCTGTCTACCAACCTACTACCTAATATATATATATATATATATATATATATATATATATATATATATATATATATATATATATATATATATATATATCTTGTGTAGGCCGAGTAATACAAAAAAAAAGAATGAGGAATGTGTTAGTTAAAAAGTGAAGCCAACTGTAAAGGCCACAACGTGAAGTTGTTTTTGTTACTCTGACAGACATACACAATTTCAGGTGACCTCCACACGCTTTTGTTTTATAAATTAAAAAAAAAAAAAAAGACGGAACAACTTTAGTTCAGCGATGCCAACTAAGCGAAAATTCTCGGCTGTTTACCCCAAACAC
>WNWK01058399.1:0-10466 GCA_009830355.1 Cherax destructor | reverse complement strand
AGGTTCGGTCTGAGGAAGAAGACCAAGAGGTTCAATTCCTCAGACCGATAGCCTCTTTACCACGACAAGGAGCCCCCCCTTAAAGAGGAGAGTTACTCCTATCTTCAAGAAAAATAATAGGTCTGATGTCAGCAACTATAGGCCTGTTAGTATACTCAGTGTAATATCCAAAATTCTAGAGAGAGCGGTGTTCTGTCAAGTAGTTAAGTATCTTAGTGACAACAACATTATCCATAGTTACCAATCAGGCTTTAGGAGATCTTACTCAACCGACACCTCCCTAATTTATCTGATGGATTACATGAGAACTGAAATGTCTATAGGGAACCTCATAGGAATGGTAACTTCAGAGTTGCAAAAGGCCTTCGATACTGTCAACCACAATATATTATGTAAGAAATTTCAAGCTATCGGCATAGGTTCCACAGACTGGTTTAAGTCCTATCTTAGCAACAGGAAACAAATTGTCAAAATCAACAAAACGGAATCAGAACCACTGCCGATAGCATGTGGAGTTCCCCAAGGTAGTATTCTGGGTCCCTTATTATTCCTGTTATGTAAATGACATACCCATCAGTGTCAAGTGCAAACTCCTACTGTATGCGGATGACAGTGCTCTGTTAGTGTCAGGTAAAGACCCACAAGATATAGCTAATGTATTAACACTGGAACTGGAATCCTGCAGCAAATGGTTAGTAGACAACAAACTATCGTTACACATCGGGAAAACAGAAGCCATACTCTTTGGCACAAAATAAAAACTGAGAAGGGTAAATAATTTTAATGTCCGGTGTAATGGGGAATCCATCACTTCAGTTTCCTCAGTAAAATATCTGGGAATCCCCTTTGACCCATGCATGTCAGGAAAATTGATAGGGAACAGTGTAGTAAAGAAAGCGAATGCCAGACTGAAGTTCCTCTACAGACAAGCACAGTGTCTACCTACTGAGGCTCGCAGGACCCTATGTCTAGCCCTTATACAATGTCATATGGACTACGCTTGCTCTTCATGGTACTCTGCCTTTGACAAAAAAACTGAAAGATAAACTGAAAATCACCCAGAACAAAATGGTAAGATTCATCCTGGACCTGGGCCCAAGAGAACATGGAGGCCAGGATGAATTAAAACAATTGGATATGCTGAATATTGAAGACAGAGTAAAACAACTTAAGTTAAATCAAGTTTATAAAATTGCTCACAAACAGTGTCCAGAATATCTTGCTGCCAATTTTGTCAAGGCTGGGAACCAAAGCAGTCATAGTACTAGGGGGAGAGAGCACAACTTTGTAGTACCCACAGTCAGTGGCCAGGCTTCAAACACCTTTTATTGTACAGCAGTAAAGGAATGGAACAGACTGCCTGCACATGTCAAAGCCAGTCATAGCATGAACCAGTTCAAGAAGAGAACCAAAAGGTACCTAATGAATGTAGCGACAGAAAGGGAGGAGAATGATTTTTTAATTTTTTAGCTAACACACATGTAAATGTAAATAACTCTTTTTACCTTATTCCTAGTATACATATATCCTTTATAATATAATAACATATATATCCTACAATATTAAGGTACTAAAAGGACCCCAATGGAAATAAGTCACTCTGTCTGACTTTTTTGGGTTATCCTAGGTTTTCTATACATATGCTGCTATGTATGATAATCTATGTAAATGTATTTGTGTATACCTGAATAAACTTACTTACACAATTTTTACACACATACACACTAATCGGAAACTTTCAAATTTCTATCTCTATTTACAAAGGAACTTATCCTTTTCTTTCATCGCCCAGCCTTGGGCAACAAATCTTCCTCGTACCATCGAGAAGTCGGGCTCGATACGGCTTATACTGTTAGTGGCCCTGATAAACCCAACAAATAAAGAAGCAATGCTCTCGCTTCACACACTGTCCGTGGGAGGAACTTGGACCATGGCAGGTCTGTGGTTGTCACTCAACTGATCGAGACGTGCTTTCTGAAGGCTCCTCAGTTATTTATTGATGGTGACGGTTCTGTTTAGGCTCTTCTTCACCGTATTTTCTTGTGTGCATGTGCTTTTAGTAATTTCTTCCTATCAGGCGGTGTTGTTTGACCCATTTCTGGAGAGTTCGACTGGGATGTCGTTCGCCCCTATAGGGGGGACCCTCCTCTGACCCATACTCAGTTGACAACTGTTTCTTCGCCTCTGGACCATGATATGGCTATTGTGTCCCCTGCTGGGATTTATAAATGGGCCCTTGAGATTGATGATGGCGCCAGGCCCCTGTCTAGCCCTAAACGCCAACCAACTTCTTGTCTAGACTGTGCTCCTTCTCCACACCACATTACTCCAGATGTGATGGAGGTTCTCATGCGTCCCAAGGCTGGTGGTACACCCTTCACCAATCCACGAGAAGTCACTAATGCCATCAGTGACTCTCCTTTCGGCAAGGCCTGCATAGACGGGGGTGTCCAGCAACTCGGTAGGGTACTGCCCTAAGGCTCCGACTACATCGTAAGTCTTTTCTGGCCAGAAATTTACCACTTAATGCCATCCATGTCCTAGGTAAGTGGAATGTAGTCTGCTGGGAGGTCCGCTCCTCAATCCTTGCTGCTGGTTGTTGTTATGGCAGAATTGGACAGATTTCCTCATCCCTCTCAGATGAGGAGATCCATTCTGAGTTGTTTTTGAGTGGGGGGGACGACTTAGGTTTGCGAGAGGTTTGGAGCCTCTTGACTCGTCCTACCCTGTCTCTTATGGTTCGTGTATGTTTATCAAGTGCTCTCCCAAAATTTGTAATTTTTGGCAATCTAAGGTTTTCTGTTCTTCCTTATACTTTTCCTCTTCTTCGGTGTTGGAAATGTTTCCTTTTTTGAGCCGTGGTAAGGTTAGGTGTGCAAACTGTAGTGGGTTTCACCCAGCAGTCAAAGACGGTGTTGCCTGTACCCGCCCAGCCTCATGCTACTTTTGTAAAGGGGTCCACAAAATCACGTCTCGATCTTACCCGGCATATCGCCAGGCTCTTGATTTGGCAAACTCAGCCAGGGCCCAGTCCCTTTACCTCGATGAATGTAACTCCAGCCTGCAGTCCGTAAAACCAGTCACAGTCCGTCAGCCCTTGCCTCCTTCGTCTCCAGCGCCCCCCCCCTAAGGGCATCTTCCCAGCACCAGTGCGGCCGGGTCACCTGTTCTCCGCAGCTATGAGGACTAATGTCCCTGTTTCAAATCGTTTTGTGGCTCTTGCAGAACTCTCTCTACCTTCAGAGGATTCCCCACCTCTGGGGCAACATCATCTCAAGGTGTCTTCAGATCCGGCTTCCACTGCGGAAGGTATTGCTCATGTTCCTCCTCGTTCACGATGCGTATCCTCCCGTCAAGGTGGCGCAGCTTCAAAATCAACTCGCAGTTCGGTACCCCACCTAGTCCAAATGGACCTCTTGCCTGACCCAGAGCCTCACTCCTCACAGAAGTCCTCCCCCTCCATTTCTCCTCAACCCCAGCCCCAGCCTGCCCCTGTTTCACGACCCTTCACTAGTGATGGTTCCACTGTTTCACTCTCCCCTGCCTGGGCTTCATTTCTTCGTCCTGTCCTCCATTTGGTGGAGAAAGGGCTTCACTCCTTCCTACAGGGCACCTCTTTTGGGACTGCATGTCTCTCGGTTCTCCCTCGCCTCATCGGGCTTCTTAGTTCGCACACGTGACTTACTCCTGCTCCTCTATTTTTCTTCTCTGGAATGTTTGTTCCATATTTGGGAAGCTCCCATACCTCTGGAAGTATCTGGCTGAGGTACAGCCGCTCGTGGTGGGCCTCTCCGAGACATGGTTACATCCTCGTCATTCTGTTCAGCTGTCTGGTTTTACTGTTTAGCGTCGGGATCACCTTGAAAGGGGTGGTGGTGGCCTAGCTCTTCTTGTGTGTAGCCAGCTCCAGAGTATGATCCTTTCCCTCCGAACCTATGAGAATGGGGTGCTAGAAACTCTAGCCATGCGCGTTGCCTTGGGCACTGTGGTGTACTTTCCTCCTTATTTACAATCCGGGCAGGTCAGTAACACAGAGTGAGTTTACCCATTACTTTGGGCAACTCAGTGGTCCTGCACTTGTCATAGGGGATTTCAATGCTAGGCACCATTTCTGGGAGCCATCAATTTTTTGGGATCGGTGAATCCCACAGGTAGGGCCTCGTTCCAAGCCCTCCTCACATCTCCCCTTTCGTTGCTCACACCACCAGGATTGGAGACTAGAGTGGATCCTTACACAGGGCGAGCTTCTACTCTGGACCTCGTTCTTGGGTGTGGGTATTTTACTACAGCAGTTGTTTCTGTAGGCCCCTTCATGGGAAGTGATCATCTCCCTGTCACTGTATCTACCAATGGAGCCCCAGCAGTGCCAGTGACAGCAATTCGTCCACGGTGGAAAACCACTCAGGCCAGTTGGACGAGCTACAGTAACACTCTTTGATTATATCCTGCCTCAAGACTCTGTTGGACGATGCTGTTGCATCCCTTCAAGGGACCATGTTAGACGCAGGCTCCAGTTCATTTCGTCTTTCTGGGAGCTTCTCCCGTTCACACCCCCGGGTTCCATGGTGGAATGATGAGTGCCTCCAGGCAGTGAAGGCACGTCGAAAGACGTGGGCACAGTGGCAGCGCCAACCTTCAAGGCTCTACAGTTGGCCTACAGAAGGGCTGACGCTTTATGTCGGCAAACACTCCTCCATGCAAAACGTGAATCATGGGCTTCTTTCTGTTCTTCTCTATCTTTTCGCTCCTCTGATAGCCGGGCATGGGGTTTCTTCCACTCTATGCTGGGATCACGATCTGTAAGCTCCTTTCCCTTGTTGGGGGATGGTGCAACGCCCTCTTATCTCAGGATAAAGTGGAGTTGTTTGCTAGTTTCTTTGGGCCTAAGTTTGCTCTTCCCCCCCTTTACCTTCTAAGGTGATCAAATGGGGCCCTCTGCCCCCTATAGTACTCGAGGCTGACTGCCAGGTGCTGGCATCTCCCTTCAGTTCTCATGAACTACAGCGGGCACTCTCCCAGCTTTCTTTCCATTCTTCTCCTGGGGAGGATAACATACCTTATTCATTCTTACTGCATCTACCCCCCTCTTGTACAGATGCCATGCTGGAGGTTTTCAATGACAGCTGGTCTGAAGGAGTTTTCCCCGATGTGTGGAAGCACTCTCCTGGTTCCGATTCTGAAGCCAGGCAAAGATGATACCCAACCAGACTCTTACCGACCCATTGCTTTACTGCCCTGCTTGGGTAAAGTGTTGGAAAGACTGGTGGCCACTCGTCTCTCATGGTGGACTGAGGAACATGGCCTCTTACCTGAAAACCAGAGTGGCTTCCGTGAGGGTCGATCCACCCTCGACTCTGCTTCAATTTGTGCAGTTAGTGCATACTTCATTTGAAATCCGGGAGTTCCTTCTGGCTCTCTTTTTGGATCTGCGTGGAGCATTTGATTCAGCATCTCACACGGCGATACTTTTTAAGCTAGCTCGCATGGGGCTGGCAGGAGACCCCTCCATTGGATGTGCAACTTTTTACAAGGGCGAACCTTCCGGGTTGCAGTAGGTGGCACGATGTCCTCACCTCGTCCTATATACCGGGGAGTGCCCCAGGGATCCGTTCTTAGTCCACTCCTTTTTTCTGTATTAATGTCGGATCTCCCTTCCATACAGGGCGTGCATACCCTGGTGTATGCGGATGACGTGGCCCTTATGTACAGTGCCACTACCTTGCTGGCTGCACAGGAAAGCCTTCAGCATGCCCTACAGTGCTTAACATCATGGGCTGCCACCTGGGGTTTGGAGGTTGGTGTCGCCAAGTCCCGGCTCTTATGTTTTACTAGACGACGCCTTTCTACACTTCCATCTGTTTCATTGGGTCAGATTCTGAGCACCCACAAACTGAAAAAAACTAGGGATTTTGTCCTGACTAAACCAAATGAAACACAACTACAGCCTATTGATGCAGCTAACAAGTTAAATGACTTCTCAACCATAGGATCAAATCTCGCCAGTAAAATTCCAGGTACCAATGCCCAAGCAAGTGATTACTTAGATGGAAATTTCCCAACCTCCTTCTATCTTGCACCTACCGAACCCACTGAAGTCACCATGATTATAAAGTCACTTAAGAATAAATCAGGGAATCTGTCTCAAGTCCCACCACTATTGTACAAGCGAGCGGCTCATGTCCTTTCGCCTGCTATTTCATTACTTTTTAACAATTCACTAGAAACTAGCACTTTCCCGGCACCCCTCAAGACAGCAAGGGTTACACCAATTCTCAAAGGTGGTGACCCCACAGATGTAAATAACTACAGGCCAATCTCGAACTTACCGTTGCTATCCAATTTTTTTGAGAAACTCGTGCCCAAGAGATTATATTCGTTTATTACAGTACAAAACATACTCAACCCCTGCCAATTTGGCTTTAGAAAAAACAAAAGCACAAACGATGCAATTGTAAAAATGCTGGACCTACTTTACACAGCACTTGAAAACAAAGAATATCCGTTAGGACTCTTTATTGACCTAAGGAAAGCTTTTGATATAGTAGACCACGGCATCCTACTCCAAAAACTTGACCATTACGGTATAAGAGGCCACGCTCTTATGTATTTCAAATCCTATCTTGCTAACAGGTATCAATACGTCACCATTAAAGACACAACCTCATCTACACGACCACTTGATACTGGAGTGCCACAGGGAAGTGTCCTTGGTCCCCTGCTCTTCCTCCTATACATCAATGATCTTCCCAACGTATCCCAACACCTGAAACTGATTCTCTTTGCTGATGATACGACTTATGTCATCTCCCACCCAAATCTTGCCTCACTCAACACCATTGTTAATGAAGAGCTACTAAAAATAACCTGATGAGAGCCAACAAACTTACACTTAACACTGACAAAACCTTCTACATTATGTTTGGTAACAGAACAGGTGTTCCACAACTGAACATAATGATTGACAACACTCCTATTGCTAAACATAATGAGGGCAAATTCCTGGGCCTACGCCTTGAGAGCAACCTGAAGTTCAGCACCCATATCAACCACATAGCAAAAAAAGTATCCAAAACGGTTGGGATCCTCTCTAAGATACGTTACTATGTACCGCAATCAACCCTACTCACAGTATTCTATTCACTCATCTATCTCTACCTCACCTATGCCATATGTGCTTGGGGATCAACAGCAACAACCCACCTAAAACCAATATTAACTCAACAAAAAGCCGCAGTAAGAATTATCACGCAATCCAATCCCAGGCAACCTTCCCCACTCTTCAAAGACCTAAATTTACTCACTGTTCAGAACATCCACACTTACTACTGTGCAACCTAACCTACATGTACAGAACCATAAATTCCAATATTAACCCTGAACTAAAACGCTTTCTTGATAGTTGTGACAGGACCCATAGGCACACCAGGCACAAAAATCTCTATGACATTCCCCGTGTCCTGCTAAATCTATACAAACGTTCAATGTACATTAAAGGGCCTAAAATCTGGAACTTCCTACCTGAAAACTCCAAAACTGCAGACTCAGCCACCATTTTCAACACTATCATCAAAAAACATCTTATCTCACTAACACACCCCACCATCACCTAAACACATGAAAACCACCGATTCACGCACACACACACACACACATCCTCCTCATCTACACCAACACTGACACAAAGGACAGTAAACATAAAATCTCGATATTGTCTAATAAATCTGAAACTAGTCTTAAGTTTGCCTGATATACTCCAATATTGGAGCTTTAATAGAAATTATGTAACATGCCAAGACAAAACCATTCTTATTACTAATTTTATAATCTAAATATACTGAACTACCTCACTATTGTAAATATATTTAATCATTTGAAATTTGTATTCATATGTAATTTGTAATATAGATTAAAAACTAGTATTAAGTCTGCCCGAAATGCCTAGCATGCCTGGGCATGCTAGGCATGCTAACGGCCATCTTTGTAATTATTGTCTTCTAAATATAAAACACACATTGTAATTTTTACAGAGAAATAAACAATCTTGATCTTAATCCCGTTGGTCTCTTCTCATAGATGGTTGGGTGTTACCTTGGATGCACCACTCTTGACATAGAGGAAACATATAATAGCCCTCCACATCTCATGTGCATGCCGCACTGCACTCATGCGCCGGATCTCTGGCACTAAGTAGGGGGTAGATCGAGACCTCCTCTTTAAATTTTATACAACTATGGTTCGCAGCAAACTCGCCTATGCGAGTGAGGTGTATGGCTCGGCCTCTTCCTCCTCTCTTCGCTGTCTGGACATTCTCCCAATGGAAATAAGTCACTCTGTCTGACTTTTTTGGGTTATCGAAGGTTCTCTACACATATGCTGCTATGTATGATAATCTATGTAAATGTATTTGTGTATACCTGAATAAACTTACTTACTTACTTAATTCGGCCATCCGCAGTATGCTGGGGGCGTTTCCCTCTACCCCCATTGCAGCCTTGGAAGTAGAGTCTAGGATATTGCCTCTCTCGTCAGTGAGAATGGCGAGGAACTGTTTACGGCTCCATCATATGGCCTCTCTGCCTTGTACTCACCCATGCCGCCTCTCACCACGGGAGTGGGAGGCAGCCTCTGTCTCCCCACTTTTGCTTCAGCCTTCCTTTGTGGCCAGGGCCCAACGTTCCTTGACCTACCTTTCACTCCCTGCACCAGTGGTGACTTCCTCCCCTCTTCACTCCCCGGTCCCCCTGGATGGACCTGACAAGGTACATCCACCTGGATTGGCCTTCTAGGAACAGGAAACTTCCTCAGATAGCTGCAATTCTCTTTGAAGGGTTTCGTGCTGTCATGTATGGTTCTTCCTTCTCCATCTACACGGACGGCTCCGGTTGAAATTTCCCCTTCTACATCTTCTGCTGCATTCTTTGCTGATCTTTCTCTGTGTCAAACCTGGCAGTTAGATCCCCTCACTCTGTCCTAGCAGGAGAGCTCTTTGCCATTCACCAGGCCTTGGTTTTTGTCCTTGTTCACCTCCCTCCTCAGCCTTTGGTTCTCTTCTCTGATTCCCAATCTTCCCTAGCACTTTTGTGTTCTGACCGTCCACGGTCCCTATGCGTCCTTGTCCGACAGACGCAGTCTCTTATTCTACGTTTTTTGAGAAGTCCAGGTTGGAGCATCTTCCTTCAGTGGGTACCTGCCCATGTTGGCAATCGGGGCAATGAAGTGGCCGATCGAGCGGCCTCCCTCACACATGCACTTCCTACCATTACCTCTCTTGCACTGGGCTGCAGTGATTTCACAAGGACTGTTTGGAAGGAAATCCGTCATTTATGGCAGAAGGAACTGGTACGCTCCCTCTCTTCTTCAGCATTGAGTTCTGTCCAATCTTTCAATGGCCCTGCCCTTGGGCTCGCAATCCCAATCGCTCAGTGGATGTTGCACTGACTCGCCTCCGGGTTGGGCACTCACGACTGGCGGCTCATCTACACCGCCTTCGAATGACAGACTCTCCGTACTGCCCGTGGTGTCCCTCACAGCCTGAGACGGTAGAACACTTCCTACTGTGGTGCCCACGTTATCACTCTGCACGGACTGCTCTCAACGCGGCCTTGCACACGTTTGGGGTGCGATCTTTAACCCTACCTCTCCTTCTTAATGGGGAGGGGTTTGATCCTCCAGACCGTCAGGAGATATTGGCCTGTACCTGCACATTCTTGCTGGCTTCAGGGCGCATTAGGGACATATAATGCGCAGTTATTAGTCTAACATCCTTCCACTTTGGTCGAGGTTCCTTCTCCAAGCGTTGGACGGCAGGGCTCGATACGTCGTATGCTGTCAGTGGCCCTATAAACCCCAACAACAACAACTGTCCGTGGTTCAACCCCAGCAAAGGTGGAAACATTGGGCTGTTTCCTTACACCTGTTGTCTGGTTCGCCTTGCAAGCAAGCAGGTACCTGGGTGTTAGTTCAACTGGTGTGGGTTGCATCCTGGGGACAAGATTGAGGACCCTAATGGAACTAATTATTATTATTATAATCAAAAGAAGCGCTAAACCACAAGGGTTATACAGCACGGCGGGGCAGGACAGGATGCAGGGAGAATGGATTGTAAGCGGTAGATGGATGATTAGTAGGGTATGGAGTACAGCAGGATAGTGGATAGTGCAGGGAGAGGGTAGCAAGAGATCGAGGTAGAAGGGACTGAGGGAGGTGCTAGAGGTATATTTCAGAGTTTGTGTAGTAAGTCAGTTTCTGTCAAAAAGTTAACGAGAGAGTCAGGATTAAAGGAGGGTCCATCAGCAAGAAGGGAAGGTAAAGAAAGGGCCGCAGAGCGAAGACGCCGTTGGAGGTAAATTCTGCGCGCTCGTTGATATAGTGGACAGTCCAACAGAATATATCGAACAGACACTGGAACCTGACAATGCTCACAGAGAGGGGCAGGGAGCCTCTCCATGAGATACCCGTGCATAAGA
>WNWK01058398.1:0-10466 GCA_009830355.1 Cherax destructor | reverse complement strand
GTAAAAAAATAAAAAAAAATAACACTTAAAACACAAACGTAAAACACAGAACACTGTGAAAACAAAAACCTGTAAAAACAAACTTAAAACACTACACTGTAAAACACTACATTTAAACAATAACACTGTAAACACAACACTGTAAAATAAGTAACACTGAAAAACACAACACTGTAAAACACAACATTTAAAAACACAACACTAAAAACACAACACTGTAATACACAACACTGTAAAACAAAACATGTAAACACAATAAACTGAAACCCAAATAAATTTAAAAAAAAACACAAACACAATAAACTATAAAAACAAAACTTTTTAAAAACAAAACCCTGAAAACCCACAGAAACATTTAAAAACAACATTAAAAAACACACTTAAAACACAACACTGTAAAAACAACACTGTAAAACACAACACTGAAAAACCAAAACGAAACCCAACACGTGAAACACAAAACCTGTAAAACACAATAACACTGTAAACACAATAACACTGAAAAACACAACACTGTAAAACACAGTAAATGGAAACAAAAAACACTGAAAAACACAGACAAAACACTACACTGTAAAACACAATAACATTAAAACACAACACTGAAAACACAGTAACACTGAAAAACAATAACACATTAAAACACAATAACACAAAAACACTACACTGAAAAAACACAGTAACACTGAAAAACACAACACTGAAAACACAACACTGAAAAACACAACACTTCAAACTGTAAACACAACACTGAAAAACACAACACAAAACAAAAAACATTAAAAACACAAAACACTGTAACACAATAACGCTAAAACAAGTAACACAAAACCAAAAAATATATAACACAAAAAATTTAAAACAAACACTGAAAAACATATAACACTGTAAAACACAACACTGTAAAACACAACACTGTGAAAACAATAACTCTGAAAAAACAAAATAACATTAAAAACACAATATCACTGTAAAACAAATAACATTGTAAAACACAATAACTTTTAAAAACAATACCCTGTAAAACAAATATCACTGAAAAAAAATACTGAAAACAAATAACTTTTAAAAACAATAACATTGTAAACAAATAACTTTTGAAAAACAATATAACATTGAAACAAAAGGATAGAAAAAATAGTAGACTAGGTTTTTCTGCAGCTTCCATCTACTAGATTAGCTGTCCTACAGGTTTTTCAGAGACTGAGCTAATGATACCTTTATAGTTATTCCAGACCAATCCCCCAAGTACTATAAATTTTATTACCCCCCCAACCCACACCTCTAGCCCTGGGTTCGTGGTTAATCATTAACTACTGGGGTTTGAATTCACACTTACCTGCTATAAAAAATATCTAGGTACACATAACAGATACTAGGCCAGTGACCATCAACCAACTATAGGCTCAGCAGTTGCACATCTACCATCAGCCGCCCAGCTATTCACTAATCTACCACCAGTCTCAGCTAGTGGCACACCTCAACCTAAAAGTTCCCCCCAGCTTGTTATCTTGTAGAAAAACCTCACCCCGAGCCAAACACTTCAAGACGGGACGGAGTTTTCCCACTCATTTTGTTTTAAAATCAGTCCTCTTTTTGTTTTTGAAATCGGAAATGTTGAGATTTTTTTCCCTAACATTGAACGCAAAAGAGGAGATTGAAAGTCTTTGATGAATAAGCTGCCACCTCGATTATTATCTGATTCTTCCCGATGCAGATTGATTCAAGGGAAATTTGAGATATCCTCCTTTAATGAGGACCATTCCTCTCTTTCTCAGGCCTTAGTCCGCAGATTCAGCATTTTACTTTTGCATTAAAAGGGGGGAGATTAATATAATACTGAACATGCTTTATTTCATAAAAAAGTATATTTTATTTTTTTATTATTCAAACATTAAATGTGAAATTTCATTAAAAAAATTTTTAAAAGCATAGACTGTTACCTGTCAAGGCAGTTGACTTAAAAGAGGACATTAAATATCATTGTCTTGCTCTACCTGTCTTTCGAAATGCAGACACCAATCTGTTAGTGGGTTGGGTTTGTGAAGGACCGCCCAGTATGGGCCAACAGGCCTACTGCAGTGTTCCTCCTTTCTTATGTTCTTAGATTCAATGACAACTTAACGATATATAACCCCCCCCCCCCCCCGACCTGTCATCTGAAAGTCCCTTCTGTTTTAACACTTATAACTAAAAGCCCAGTATTCGATTCTCCTGAATGATTTCATAAAAGTAAAATGTCAAATCAAAGACCTACTACACTTTATACGGAGGAAAGGGGGGAAATAAACTTTCAATCAAAAAAACGATAAAAAGGATCGCTCGCCTCAGTCCAATTTAACACACACATATATTCGGGATATTTATGTTCTTCTCCTTCAATAACCAGCAAGATAATAAACGACACGCATTGATAATTAGAGGGGGGACTTTGTGGTTTTTTAAAAAAAGGTAAAAAGGATCTAATTGACAGTAACCGCGCCTTATGGGTATTTAATGCCATTCTTTTCTTTAAATTTCATACCTTGTTTTCAGTGTTTCCTCGACCTCAATACATCTCCCCTTAAACCACCCCTAATGTTACAAAGGACTCAAGGTCCATTAGAGTGGAAGTTTGTCAAGTTCTGCAAGAAACTGTAAAAAATGCAGCAAGCCCAAATAGAGAAATTTTTAAGACGTTCCAAACCAGAGGGTGGACCGTGTCATAACTCCCCCTGCGGGTCGAAGCTTCCATGGAGGGATGAAACTCCCCTGCAGGTGATGAATCTCACATGGGGGCATAAAACTCCCATGTAGGTGATGTAGCTCCCCTGAGTGTGATGAAGCTCCCCTGCGGGTCATGAAGCCTCACTGTGGGGGAAGCCTGTAATATGAAAGCTCTCCCTCCCCCCTTAGTATCTTTGTTAACTAGAGGGGGAAACAAATCAAATCCCTTTATTTTCTGAATCAGTATATATTTTTTAAATGAAAATTTTGTTTTTAGGTTTGTTAAAGCAGTGGGCGAAGGTAAGATCCGGGGTTTAATAGTCCCCTTTAACCCGTAAAAATATGTTTCTGTTTTAAACTAATTTTTAATTTTAGTAAAGTCTAACACTGTTAAAAATTGATCAAATATTATTAAACTATTTTTTAAAAAAAACTAACTCCCAACTCATTAAACTTTAAACAAACATGACGATAAAACACACACACACACACCAAAAACACACACACACACAGGGGGACTTAACCTAAAAATGATTGGGAGAACTAGAACCATGGGGGCCAAGAAAAAAAGGAGGGGTAAAATGATGGGGTGGTCTGGAAAATTCATGACCAACAAAGGGGCAATACCAGAGAGAGAGGGAGGACGAACCAGCGAGACTGACCTAGTATTCACCCTGAGTAGTGCAGACATTGAGGGCATCACAAAAGCCACCTTGGGGCCAGTGATCTTTGGGTTCTAATTTTGACTACATAGTGAGTTACGGGAGGGGGAAGCAGGAAGGGCTGCACAAATGAAGCCAAACTACAAGAAAGGTGACTAGGGGGCATGAAGAATTTTCCCCACGGAGTTCAGGGGGACAGAGACTGGCGGGAAGTGGAAAACAAATGATGGAATTTTGACAACAATTTAGGAAGCTGGGGGGGAGGTTTATCCCCCAAGGGAAACGGAAAAAGGGAAAAAAGCCAGGATGACCCACGGTTCCCCAAAAGGCGGGGAACCCAAAACCAAGGTAGGGAATGGAAGAAGTATAGAAGGCAAAGGACCCAGGAGAATAAGGAGAGCAGTCGTAGAGCCAGAAATGAATATGAAAGGTAATAAGAAACCCCAAAGAAAACGAAAATGACATAGCAGCGAAAGAAAAATCTGACCAAAGCTGTTGTACAGCCACCAGGAGGAGAACAACAGTCGGGGACCAGGTGATCAGGCTGAGGAAGGAAGGGGGGGGAGGTCAAAGAAATGACCACGAAGTGTGTGAGAGCTCAACATGAGTTTCAAAGAGGTGTTACAGGGGAAAAAGAAGGGCCCCAAAAAGGAGGAGAGGTGGGGTACACCATCAGGTGCTGGACACAATACACACAACTGAGGGGGAAAGGGAAGGGGCTACAAGCGAGCTAGATACCCAAAGGCGGGGGGGCCCGGACAACATTTCTCCATGGGTCCTGAGAGGGAGCATAAGCTAAAATTCCCCAACAATCTTAAACATCTATCGAAACGGGGCAATCCAGAGGTATGGAAGCAGCAAATGTATTTCCCAAATTTTAAAAAAAAGGAGACAGAAACAGCACTAAACTACAGACCAGTGTCACTGACATGTATAGATGCAAGGTCATGGGGAAGATTATCAGAAGAGTGGTGGAGCACCTAGAAAGGGAATGCTTATCAACGACGGCCAACACGGTTTCGGGACGGGAAATCCTGTGTCACAAAACCCACTGGAGTTCTTGACAGGGTGACAGCAGTAAGACAAAGAGAGAGGGGTGGGGGATTCATATTCTGGGCTGTAAAAGGCGTTTGACACAGTCCCACACAAGGTTTGTGCAGAAGCTAGGAAGGGGGATAACAGGAAGGCACTACAATGGATCAGGGGAAAACCTGTCGGAAGACAGCAGCGAGTCATGGTCCGTGGCGAGGTGTCAGAGGGCGCCGGTACGGGCCCCAAGGGGGGCAGTCCTAGGACCGGTGTGTTTTTGGTGTTTGGAACGACATGACGGGGAATAGACCCGGGGCCCTGTTTGCAGATGATGTGAAGTTGAGGAAAATTCAATCGGGAAAAGGACCCCGGCAGAACTACAAAGGGGTCAGGAAAAGATCTTTAGTATAACACCAGGCACTCCTGACGCACATCAACCAAATAACTGCGCAGCATACGGGCGCCTAGAAAATAAAACACATTCCGACACTTTAAAAAAGAATCGTTCAGGACCCTACACTTTTACGTTAGGCCCATACTGGGGAAGGGGACCAGCTTGGAACCACATTTATCCAAGCACGTAAAGAATAGAGAAAGTGCAAAATTTGCAACAAAACTAGTCCCGACTAAAGGGTTCCTACGGGGGAGGTTAAGGGAAAAAGACCTGACGACACTGGAGGACAGGGAGATAGGGGGACATGATAACGACATAAAAATACTGAGAGGAATTGACAAGGGTTGAAGAGACAGAATGTTCCAGAGATGGGACACAGCAACAAGGGGTTTGGGGTTAAAACTCAGATGAATCACAGGAATGGGGAAGTATTTCTTCAGTCACAGAGAGTCGGGGAAATGGGAAAAGCGGGGGAACGGGAGTGGAGGCAGGTTCCATAAAAGCTTTTAAAAAGAGGTATGATAAAGCTCATGGGCGGGGGAAATGACCCAGTAGCGGCCATGGGGGCGGGGCCCGGGGCTGCCGCCCCCGCAACCACAACTAGGGGCAGAGGAACTGATAACGACAAAAAAATACTGCAATCGAAAAGGGAGAAGTGACAGGGTGTTCCAAAAGGGGGAACAAGAAACAAGGGAGCACAACTGAAGACTCAGATGAGTAAAAGGGATGTTAGGAAGCATTTCTTCAGCCATAGAGAGCAGGAAGTGGAATAGTCTAGCAAAAGATGTAGTGAAGTCAGGAACCATACATAGCTTTAAGACAAGGTAGATAAAGCTCATGGGCAAAGAGAAGAGACCCAGTAGCGGTCAGTGAAGAGGGGGGCCAGGGTGGTAACACCCCCGAAAAACAATTAGGGGAGTACAATTGGTGATACACACACACAAGGGGCGTGTTAGGGCCAGGTATTTTGGTATATGGGAATGACATGACGGAAGGGATAGACTTTAAAAGGGCCCTGTTTTCAGATCATGAAGAATGAGGAAAATTAAATCGGATGAGGATCAGGCAGGGCTACTAAATGGCCAGGCTGCAAGCCTGGTCCAACCGGCTCTGAATTTAACCCCCCCCAAATGCAAAATCTGAAGATCGGGGAAGGGCAAAGAAGAACGCAGAGAAGGCCAGGTGGCCAAAATGCGGGGAGGCCAGGGTTGACCACGATACATTGTCCCGCCTCAAAAGACTGTGCCCCTCCACCCGCCATCGAACCTACAAACAACATGCGCCTAACGAAATAGGCTTGTTTCAGTTGGGGGCACTCGTGGCAGTGGGTGCCCGAGGATTTTTCAGCCCCTCCTGTTTGAATACCCCCTAAAAAGCAGTCTATATAGCAATGAAACCATTAAACTGCGGTATTGAATCATTTCCAAACCCGGGACCGGGGTTCGACCACGATGGGGGGGATGGGACACGTAGTCCTTGAGGGGGGACAATGTATCGGGGGCGAACCCTGGCCTCCCGGGGTTTTAAACCCCATACCTGCGTTCTTTTTTGCCCCCCGATCTTCATGACTTTCTTTGGCAAAATTCGAGGACCGGTTGGACCAGGCTTGCAGCCCCAGGTCATATATATATATATATATATATATATATATATATATATATATATATATATATATATATATATATATATATATATATATAAAAACCCCCCTCGGTGTATATTCCTTGAGGGGAATTTCATATGAAAAATAATTTGAAAAACCCGTACAGTAATTATAGTTAGAAAGTAAACATTTAAATAGTATTTTAATCATAAATAAAATGTACAATTATGTAAGATAATTTTTTTTAATGCTCATGAACAGTCACCATTTAGCCTGTTAGTATCAGGAAAACTAACTGTTATTAAGAGGTGTGACTGGAAAGAGCGGAGGGAGGGAGAAGGTGTGGGGCGGCGCCTTACCGTGACAAGACACTTTTGTTTCAAAGTTGATAAAGACTTTATTCCCTTTAACTCTACAGGTGTTTTTGAAGAGTCACTGACACCTGACGTTGTTCTTTGACTGCTGTGTCCTGACCGGTGCGGGGGACAGACTGCTGTGTCCCTTTGACCGGTGCGGGACAACTGCTGTGTCCCTTGTGACCAGTCGGACAGTACTGCTGCCCCCTTTGAGACCAGTGCGACAGTACTGTTTTTCCCCGAGCCCAGTGCTGTGACAGATTTTTTTCCCCTTTTGGCCAGTGCTGACAGTACTGCTGTGTCCCTTGTCTCCGGTGCGGGGACAGTACTGCTGTGTCCCTTGCGCAGTGCTGGACAGTACTTTATGTATTTTGCTACCATTACTGTAATAACGAGTGCTTTTTCAACCGGCGGATGCATTGATGTATCTCAGGGACCAGTGCGGGCCCAAAACTGCTTTTCCCCTTGTTCCAGGTTGGGGACGTTACGACCAGTGAAAAAGTATATGATGAGTGCTCATTAAAAAACAGTTCCACCTCTGAAGGTCGCCTTAGCTAAACAGGGGTGTCATTGATGACAAAAAAATGGAAATGCTAGAACTCGCGTGTCTGCAGTGTTAGTAAAACCCCACGTTGACGAAAAAAAATACGGGTTATAATGAATTAATGAATAAACCATAAATAATGAGTTCAAGTTTGGGCCCATCACCGAGCTACCTCATCCCTAGAGGCAGGGTAATCCCTATCCCAAAGGCAGGGGCTTAATATTCATCCCTAATGGCGGGGGCTTAATGCTCATCAACAGAGGTATCAGCATGACCATACCCGGGGATAGTGGAATGATAAACAGATTCAGTAATGCGAATTTTTTAATCCTTTTGTGTGAAATAAATTTTTATTCATAAAAAAAGAAGGAAAAGATATATTTTTTTAAAACTTTGAATTTACAGGTAAGAGATGAGCCCCCAACGCTGCTCATTTTTGGGGCCCCCCCATCTGGGGTGGACCTTTTCCCCCTGGAAAACAAGAAAGACAATCGAAAGTCGGTTAATACCCAGACACCTTTTTGCTGCTTGGTGGAAAGTAAGACAGATTTGAAGTCTCCATGGGGGGGAAAAAAGGTCATTTGGTTGTGAGCCGAACGAATAGCTGAGCAAATAGGAATTTCCCTAGAAATTAATTATAGCATTTTTTGATATTTGCTAATATTTGGGTAAGTAAGGGTAAAGAAGTGAACAAAGGGATAAGTATCGTTATTTATGAGCCAGAAAAAACCCTTTAAAAAAGAGATAATTTTTAAAATAAGACATAAATCATTCTTAAAAAGCGTGAGCGCCATTTCGAAAAACTCGATACTTTTAAAGAAAACTTGAACTGTTAATGAATCTCGTATATTTTTTTTATCAATTTGTGAGAAAAAATAAAAAATCTTATCTCAGAGATCGTCGCCGAGTTTGAGCGTGTGAATGTTTTATAGAGACAAGTTCTAGGGAAGTAGAGAGAGGTAAAACACTGCAAACACGAAAGTGTAATAAGGTGGGAATATTTCCGATATTCTTTATTAGTTACAGTGGCTGTAGATTGTTTTTGAGTCTTGTGCAAACAGGAGGATGTACAGTGACGGTCGCGTGGTCCAGGTTCAGTGCCTGGGTGATGGACAATAGGGTCCGGTTCAGTGCCTGGGTGAGGTACAAAGGGTCCAGGTTCAGTGCCGGGGGATGGTAAATGTGGCCCGGTTCAGTGCCGGGGGATGGTACAAAGTGGTCCAGGTTCATGCCTGGGGGTGGACAATAGTGGTCCCGGTTCAGTGCCTGGGTGATGGTACCACTGTGGTCCAGCAGTGTCTGGGTGATGGCAACAGTGGGCCGTTTCAGTGCCTGGGTGATGGTAAAAGTGGTCCCGGTTCAGTGCCTGGGTGATGGTACCACTGTGGTTTAGTTTCGTGTCGGGGGTGGTACAAAATAGTCCCGGTTCAGTGCCTGGGTGATGGCATGTGGTTAGTTTCAGTGCCTGGGTGATGGTACAATAGTGGTCCAGGTTCAGGCCCGGGGGATGGTACCACTGTGGTCCCGTTTGTGTCTGGGTGATGGTACAATAGTGGTCCAAGTTTAGTGCCTGGGGATGGGAGAGTCCAGGGTTCAGTGCCGGGGGATGGACAATGGTGGTCCAAGTTCAGTGCCGGGGGATGGTACCACTGTGGTCCCGTTTTAGTGTCTGGGTGATGGGAAAAACAGGGGGCCCGGTTCAGAGTTCAAAAACATTAGCTGTAAAAACCTGGTTCAGAGCCTGTGATGTTACCACCAGTGTGCTGTGTTTAGCTCGGGGGTTCCACCAGTGGCTGTGTTTAGCCCCTGGGGATGTTACCACCGTGTGCTGGTTGAGCTCTGGTGATGTTCCACCGTGTGCTGGTGTTGAGCCTGGTGATGTTACCACCAGTGTGCTGTGTTTAGCCCCTGGGTATTTACACCAGTGTGTTTTTAGCCCTGGTGATGTTACCACCAGTGTGTGTGTTGAGCCTGGTGATGTTACCACCAGTGTGCTGTGTTGAGCCTGGTGATGTTACCACCAGTGTGCTGTGTTGAGCCTGGTGATGTTACCACCAGTGTGCGGGGTGGAGCTCGGTGATGTTACCCCCCAGTGTTGGTGTTGACTTGGTTTTTACCACCAGTGAATGTGTTGAGCCTGGGGTTTTACCACCAGTGTGTTGTTGAGCCGGGTGATTTTACCACCAGTGTGTGTGTTGAGCTCTGGTGATGTACCCCAGTGAATGTGTTGAGCTCGGGTGATGTTACCACCAGTTAATGTGTTGAGCCGGGGTGATGTTACCACCAGTGTATGGTTGACTCTGGTGATGTACCACCAGTGAAATGTGTTGAGCCTGGTGATGTTACCACCAGTGTAATGTGTTGAGCCTGGTGATGTTACCACCAGTGTGGTGTTGAGCTCTGGTGATTTTAAACCCCCAGTGTGTGGTGTAGAGCCTGGTGATGCCACTAGTCTGTGGGTTTTGAGCTCTGGTGATGTTACCACCAGTGTGCGGGGTGAGAGCCCCCGGGATTTCCACCAGGGGCGGGGAGAGCCTGGTGATGTTACCACCAGTGTGCTGGTTAGAGCCGGGTGATGTTACCACTAGTCTGCTGGGTTTTGAGCTCTGGGATGTTCCCACCAGTGTGCTGGGTGAGAGCGCGGGGAGGTTCACCCGGGCCCCGGGAACAATGTTCAGGTGATAATACCACCCGAGCCTGGGTTCGGACTCAGGTGATAGCATCGCCAGAGCCAGGTTCAGGTCTCTGTGAAGCAGAAAAGAAACGACCAAAAGCAGAACACTGGAAATGCATCACAGCAATTTTGGGACAAATTTTTCCATTGTGAAAGATAGTTTGTATTTTACTCCAGCACACCACACACACACCCCGCACACAACACGACACACACACACTCTTCTCCGACTTTCCTTTTTCCCCTCCCTCTCTTTTCCCCCTCATGCAAATCTTTTTACTCTTCCCATCTCTTTTTTCCTTCCCCCTCTTTCTCTCCCCCCTCACACACCTCACCCACCCTTCCCTCCCCCTTTTCCCTTCCTCTCTTTTATCTTTCCCCCAGCCCCCGCGAGAAACAAGACTAGTCCAGGATGGGGGATTTTCCCCGGGGAGACGTTAAGGAAACATAGACAGGGAGGAGGGAGATAGAGGATATGATCGACATGTAAAATACTGA
>WNWK01058397.1:0-10466 GCA_009830355.1 Cherax destructor | reverse complement strand
CTTACACATCAAAAAAAGGTCATTGAAAAACATTTGTGTTAAATCACCGCCACAGGGTCATAAAAAGCGAATAAACTTCACAGACAGAATAGGTCACAGCCGGGGGCGGAGTCTCGACCTCTGCACTTACAAAATCGGTGAATACAGCTGTCCCAAATGTTAAATATCACGCACACGTAATCAAATGACACACAGGCACTAGTTCAAAGAAAGAATTCCAACCACTAACATTTCTTCATTTCGCAAACAGTAAGAGTGGAGCAGTAACTCTTGGCTCGCTTTGCAACACAAGGGAGAAAATCAACCATTTAAGACAGTTCTCGGGGAAAGGGAATTGAGACAGAGGAACCTTCAGTCCTCCTTCGTTACCACTTAAAGTCTCCTGTAAAAGGTGACAAGGATGTCTCTTTTGGAGAGAGAGAGAGAAAAAGGAGAAAGAGAGAGAGAGAGAAGGGACGGAGGAAAAGGGAGTGTTTGGGTAGTGATTCAGGTATTCTGCTTGCTTCTGAGGCAGCTCTGGTCGGGCGCCAAGATAGAGAGGGTGATCTCCAGGAGTCTTTCTGGGGGGCTTCAAGCTGAGGAATGGAAGAGGAAGTGAACAGGTAGAGGGAGTCAGATGAGGGGAACCCAGGACGTCAACACCACTGTGGGATAGTCTAGCAGCTTTGTGTGTGTTGTATGTGTGTGTGTGTGGATGTATTGTTTGTGTGTGTGTGTGTGTTTGTGTTGTGTGTTGTGTGTGTGTGTGTGTGGTGTTGTGTGTTGTGTGTGTGTTTTGATAAAGAAGAATTTCCCTAGGTATTACAGTGGAGAACGGGAATCTAGTAATTTTAATTTTATGTAAGCACCATCAGCAACTGCTGACGAGTTGAACAACAGATGAGAACATAGAGGCTGCCTTAAAAACCCTTGACAGTTTTTTCAAATATTATCCTCTCTGGGTCTTTGGAAGATGGAAAATCACAGCGATATACTAGAAATATTTCCCGGGCAGCACGTTAGCTCAAAAATACATAGCAGATGTGTAAAATTTGCTTTGAACAACAAATAAAGAACCCACTAGAAATAAAAATTACGCTAGATTTGATTTCCCTGAACAGCGAGGCACTATGAGAGAATAACAATCATAAATACACGACTCTGATCATAACATCATGTAATTACAAAAACAAAATGTAGTGATAAAAAACTCCAGTAAAATTGAACCAGAAGGAATGTTCAGTAAATTTAACTCCATAGTCAGGAATTGACTGGGACAAAAAAAACACACAACTATCAGACATACCCTGGGGAATGGTCATGGGCACCCTAAACCCTCACCAATACTTGAAAAGTTGAATGAGAGGTAAACAAGGTTTTATAAAGTACGTACTGCTGAGAAAACCTAAAAGATCAGATATAGAAGAGAGGATAGAAGAATGTACAGATGAAGAAAAACAGGGTTCAAACTGTTAAAAAGTGAATGTGTTACGACGACTGAACGACAATCTTGGTCGTCAGATTACCAAGGTAGAACAAAAATTTATGCTTTCGTACCAGACGGAAGAAGCACAAAGGAGCAAAAAAACAAAATCCAGGATATTGCTATAAATCCTGTGATTAATGACCCAGTTCTATAGTTCTTAACTACCTGTAAAACCGGACTATTGGTCACAGGAGGCTCATAAAATGGCAATGAAAAAAATAGCGAAATTCTAAAAGGCCAGTAAACGAAAGAGGTTGGAGGATTAATTTTTTCATTACCACTGAAAGGCCACACAGGTCATATAACATACTAATCCAGTGGAATTCAAAAAATTTAAAAACATGCTAACTCATACAGTACCGGGCCCCGGATTCGGGGATTTCCCTCATTTAAAAAGAAGTGCAAAATACCACTAGCAGGAGCGTTTATTATTCTTTGGAGAAAGAGCGTCGATCTAGGTGAAATTCCAGGAGGTCTTAAAAGTGCAGCCCAACTCCTTTGTATAAACGAGGCGTAGAGGCTGCAAAACATTACAAAGTAGTATCAATACATCACACATCATAAATTTTACAGAATAAAAAGCCAAACCCGAATGTAGTAGAATGGAAGATATTGTCACTACCACAAACAATTATCACAGGTCAAAAATTTTCCAAATTTAGGCATTGCAAAAACACAGGGTGACAATTAAAAGGGGGATGGATCGGAAAGTAGGCAAATTTATATTAAAATTAAGAAATGAATACAAAGAGCGGTAGAACAGCAAAATCTTGCATTAGCAAAGTAGAAAACTCAGTAGCCCAGGGGCGGTCCTGGTGCGTTAGTTTTCATCCTTATAGCGGACATAGATAAAAACGTTTGCTACAGTTTCGTATTTCATTTGTGAATAATACCAAAATAAGCATGAAAACATGACGTTCAGTGCAGGCGAGTTTGAATTACCTAGATAAAGACAGACTGAAGGACTCAAAAAGGACAATATACAAAAAACAAGAAGGGTCACCCAAAAAGAACGAAAGGAAAATGTGAAGAACCTGGGTGAAATAATGTCAGCTGGCCTATCTTTGAAAGAACACAGTAAGGCAAATGTCACGAGAGCCGGAAAATGACGGGTGTATAATGAAGCTTTAAAAACAAAGAAAATAATGCCAATGGTGTCACTTATCAAATGACTTTAGCTCTACGTTCAGTGTTGACTCCATTCAGGGCAGGAGAGATATCAGAGCAACTACAGATACGGTTTTTATTTAGGGCCCTCATAGAGCAAAAAAGCATTTAAATTACCGGGAATACCTCAGTGTCCTAAAACACTCGGAACCAGAGGAGAGAAGGGGGAGAAACACATAATAATGGATTGGAAGGTGATTGAGGGTTTTCCCCCAAATCCACACCCTAATAACATTCTGAGGTAAAAAATAGGGAAAAAAATGTGAGAAAAACCCCAGTGAAAACGGTGTTAGTTACATTTGTCATGTGTGTGTTTTATCACCATATGTTTGGGGGGGGAGCAAGCTCCTGGCCCCGCCCCCACTGTGTGTGTGTTTTTACTCACCTGGGGTTTTTGTGGTTGCAGGGCCGATCAAGCTCCTCCCCGCCTCTTCACTGGCCGCTACTGGGTCACCCCCCTGTGTGAGCTTTATCACCTCTTCAAAGCTAGAATGGATCTGCCCCATTACATCATTTCCCAAACTATTACTTCCTGACCACTTTGGACTGAAGAAATATTTCCCTTTTCCTGTGATCATCGTGTGTGTGTGTGTTTTTTTTCCTATCTGTCTGTCTGTGTTTGTGTCTGTTTTATGTATATTTTTTTTTGGGGTTTTAGTCATGCATGTTTTACACATTCACCCAAAAATTAAAAGAGGAGAACTTGGGCACCCTTTAATTTGTCCTGGTCGAGATTTTTTGGGTTCTGCCTCATGATCCTATCATACCTTGTTCTTAAGCTGTGTGGTTCGCTTCTACCACACTTCGTCAACCTCTGGTTAACTTTCCAAACATGAATCCTTTTTTTTTTTTTTAGCCTAAATTTTTTTTCGGGAACCCCACATGGTAATAGTTGTAATTTTTTAAACTCATTTAATTAAAAATACGCGAAAAAAAATTTATGAACTTTGAATATTTTTAGTCATATAATATCCCCCCAATAAAACACAGTGAGTTAGTGGCCTGCAATGGCAGCACGATAATCAAGGTAGGAATAAAAAAGCAGGGTAAATACTTATATTTTTTCAGCAACGGGTATATACAATATATACAGGGGATATGTACAATATATCAGGGATATGTACAATATATACCGGGGGTAAAAAATTTTTTAAAGGGGTTTAAACAAAAATAAAATCCCCCCCAAAAAAAGGGAAAATTTTTTTTTTTTCCCCCCCCCCTAAACCGGGGGGAAGGAAAAAATTTTGAAAAACAATATAAAAAGGGGGAAAAAAAAAATATGTACAATATATCAAGAATATGTCAATATATACAGGGAAAAAATATTACAAATTTTAAAAAAAGAATATGTACCAAATTTTAAATTACAGGGGATATGTACAATATATACAGAAATATGTAAATAAAACAGAGGATATGTACAATAAGGCAGATGAAGCAAGAGACAAGGTAAAAACCCCTTTTGACCAGATTTGAAGTAAGTCTGCCAATGTTGATCACGAGTGTCCAGTATATTCAAAATTTTGGGGGTTTCCCTTGTCATTGGCTGATTGAACTAAGGTGCTAGCATAACGGGGGGGCCCCAATCAATGCCTAGCACCTGGTTCGCTTTTGGAGGCTGCTTATATGGGTGGGGATATACGCCGATTAAAATGTAACTTACTCAGCATCCACACTTGTCTCCAACCTACAAGGTTGGTGCTTTCATGCGGGGAAAGGGGATCTTGATCCAGTGAATTGAACATCCCCCCCTTGTATAAAAGCAGATTAATGCATTACGGGCCCCGAATATGACTCGATCGGGTTTATGCTGCCAGTTTAATCTATCAATCTCCTCATCTCCAGCACGTCGGGTTCGGTTCTTTTAGTTTGTCTTGCGGCCCTTTTTATTTTGGATAGTTTTTTGCAAATTTTTAGACACTAGGTAACGCCTGCGGGTTTATCTGTTTTCTGCTGTTATTCTTTGTTGCGGTGTTCGGATTATCTGTTTATTGTACTGGGGTGACCTTTTCACCCGTTGCGATTTTTCTTTCTTCCCCCTTGTTGTTTTTTTCCCCGTTTGTTTTTTTGATGGGAGGTCTTTGAGCCGGGTGAGGGCCTTTTTCCATGGTTGAACCTGCCCCTCCCCTTTCCCTTTGGGATAAACCTGATTTTTCCTTTCCCCCTTTTGTATTATTTCTTTTCATTTTTTTTTCCTTTATTGTATTTCGAAGACATTGTTCACTGTGTTTTCCCTGTTTATCACCCATTTGTGCTTCCCCATTTGCTCTCTCCATTTTCGGGGTTCCTGTTTTTTTTAACCTTTTGTGTCATCTCCCACTTGTTCATCCATTGTTTTTTCCTCTTATTTTTTGTTAACTTTTTTATGTTGCTTTTGTCAATTGTTTTTTTGTTCAACAGTTGTTCATCATATATAGATGTTCATCTTGGGTTTTTTAAGTTATAGTGTTCATTCTTTTTGTTGTTCATCTTCCGTTTGTTCATCCCTTGCAGCGTTTCTCCCGTTCGTTAACTATTAAAGGTTTCTCCCGTTATTTATTCCTTTCCGTTAATTCGTTGCTAAAGTAATGTTTTTGTGTTGAGTTCTCTGTGTTCTTGTCAGATTTTGGGCCCTTAAAATACATGTGTCGTTTGTTGTATTGATCTTTCTCTGCTCATCGTACTATTGTGCTTTACAATATACGCTCACTTGTTTGAACTTTTAAAAGGGCAAAGTTTTGCTGGTTAAAATTTAAACTTGGCCCCTTATCCTCGACGGAGACGATGAAAGTTTGGGCCAGTGTGGTGGTGGGAGGATGGAATGGGGGCCTTTGGGTTTGGCGGGGGCGGGGTTGGGTCCTGCTGTCGCCTCCCCAGACCACTTTTATTGGCGCCACTGACTTTGGCCTCTTGGGTTTATCATGTCTCCTTTTAATTTTTTTTTTTTTGTGTGTGTGGTGTGTGTCAACCCCTTCCCGGTAGTACCTCCAACATAGTTTCTAGTGTATTTAATTTATAATCTGTGCCTGTCGTATCTATTTTAATCCATGATGGGGTCTTCTTCCACTAATTTTTAAAACTTCCCCCAAACCTTTACACTGGTGTCCTCTCGTTGTGGTTCTCCCATGTCCCGCAGTCTTTCTTTTCAGACATGAATATCTTTTACCTTTAACATATATTCCAGTAGATATTATCTCATTGTACTTATGCAAATTTTGGGAAATGTATATCATAGGAAGTTTTCCCCATCATATTTTATTTATCTTCTGGTAGTAAGATTCCTGGATTCACTTCTGTGTTCTTCACTTTAATGTCATTGAACCCAGTAACACTTGTTGGGAAAATTATGGGGCTTGTTTTATGTCTTACAAGAATGTAGAAATACCAAAAAATGAAGGTTAGACACATGTGCAGCGTCTGGGTATCTTTTTTGTAGCGTTTCTCCAACCAGTGGGTTAACAATGTAAAAACAAAAGGGCATAATGTGAAGACTATAGAATTATATAAAAAATGAGGAATATCCTTGTAGGGGAAGAGCACCTAGTCTTAAGCTAGGTGCTCTTCACCAACTACAAAGGAGGGGCTTTTCCCCTCATCTTTTGTATATAATTTTACATTTCCAATGTCCTTTTTTGATAAACCCCCGTTGTGAAATCTACAGATAAAAAAACCCCGATATTGCACATGTGTCTAATTTTTGTTTGGTGGCCCAATGTGACACTTGTTACTCCCCCTCCCCTTATTCTCCCGTGAAATTCGCCCCATGTGCAGACATTAATCTCAAGTTAAATTTAAAATTTTTTACATTTTCAGGACTAACGGGGGGGGGTGAACTTTGAGGAACTTTGTTTGTTAATACCCTCTGTCTTGAAAACCTTTTGTTTTTTAATACCCCCGTCTTGAGGAATTTTTGCTTGAAATGTCCTCTGTCTTGAATTTATTTGTTAATACCCCTGTCTTGAGGAACTTTTTTGTTAATACCCCTCTGTCTTGAGGAACTTATTTGTTAATACCCTCATCTTGAGACACTTTGGGGTTGTTAATATCTTCTGCTTTGATGAATTTTTTTTGCTTGTTAATACCCCCTTTCTTGGGAAAAAAATTTTCTTGAAAAGTTTTTAACTTTGCTTTTAATCCCTCTGTCTTGAGGAACTTTTCTTGTTAATACCCTCTTCTTGAAACTTTGCTTGTTAAAACCCTCTTCTTGAGGAACTTTGCTTGTTAATACCCCTTTTTCTTGAGGAACTTGCTTTTTAATACCCCCTCTGTCTTGAGAACTTTTCTTGTTAATACCTCTGTTTGAGGAACTTTGTTTTGTTAATCCCCCTGTCTTGAACTTTACTTTCCTTGGAATATTCAGCCCCTCTGTTATCTCTTTGCTGTCGTATCTTTCGTTACATTTTAGCTGACAGTTTCTTGTCCCCGGTGAATGGCTGTTAATAATTTTCATTATAACCGGCACCAAAATTTTGCCATAACATTTCAGCCCATAAAAACCAGTCATGATTGAGAATGGCCCAAGAGGACCGAAACGTCGTCAAAGATTTCCTCTCCAAAGTGTAGATTATTTGTGAGTAGTGCCAGTCTGGGTATTGTGGGTTATTTGTGAATAGTTACAATTGGAGGTATTGTGGGTTAATTGTGAATAGTTACAGTCAGGATATTGTGGGTTAATTGTGAATATTTCCCAGTCGGATTTTTGGGTTAAATTTTAATAGTTCCATGGATATTTGGGTTTAAATTTGGGAAAGTTCAGCAGAATATTGGGGGTTTAAATTGTAAAAGTTCCAGCGAATTTGGGGGGGTTTTTTTGAATAGTTCCAGTCAGGATTTGTGGGTTAATTGTGAATAGTTCCAGCGGATATTGTGGGTTAATTGTGAATATTTCCCAGTCGGGATATTGTGGGAATTGAATAGTTCCAGTGGGGATATTGGGGGTTTTGTGAATATTTCCCAGTGGGGATATTGGGGGTTTTGTGAATAGTACCATCCACAGTTTGTGACTTATTTTTGCTGGTCAGAAAGTTGCAGGGGGCCCAGAAACCCATTAATGCCGTGTTTGGGTTACAAAAGATTTGAATTACCCCCTGTGCTGCCTCCCGGCCCCCCAATTATCAAATTTAAATAAATATATGAAAAACGAAATAGACTCAAATGGCGTAAATTTTGACCACTTACCGATCATGGTGTGTGTTTTGGGGAAATTTTTTTCTGGGTAATCCAGGTGAGGCTGTGACCCGTGGCACCCGGCCAAATTGGGAATTACATTACTAATTCTCAACACTTATTTTTTTTCATTTTTATTTCCTCTCTTGAACGTTTCTATTATGTTTGTCAAAGTTTTCCTTCTTTGTTTTTTTCTTGTAATTTTTCTTTCATAATTTGGAACAGTTTTTATTCATATTTTGACCAACTGCTTTTATAAGGTTCAAATTTTTTACCAACGCTTTAAAGAGGGTTTTAGATTTTTATCGTTGCCTTTCAAGGATTTGGTTTTCTGCCTTTTAAAAGGTTGAAGGTTTACCCCCTGTTTTTTAAGGGGGTTTTTTTTCGACCAACGCTTTTTTAAGGTCTTATTGTGATATGTTGTAATTGTAGCATTAAAAGGTTGTAATGGTATCATCAGCGGGGGATTAGTAGTAGTTTTTGTAGAGGGTATTTGCATCACTAGTTGTAGTGGCAGCATTAACAGCAGTGCTGTAGTTGTAATATCCCAAACATTTGTATCTATAATGGTAATATTAAAAGTAATAGTTATAGTGGATTAGTTATGGTGGTAGAAATTATGGTGGTAGAAATAGTGGCAATTTGGAAAGTGTTAAATTTTTTATCAACAAATTTTTCCCAAAAGGTCACAACATTCAGAAAACTTTTTCATGCTGCAGTGGCTTTGGGACATGTTTAATTTTTCCTAAAAACCCGGGGAACATGTCTGAAATTTTTTTTCTGTCTGAAAATTTTTTCAATTTGTGAAGCTTTGACATATTTTTTTCCCCACGTGTTTCCAGGGGGGAAGGAACAGAACTTTTTAAATACCCCCCTCGATTTTTGACATTTTTCTCATAAACCCCAGGACCCCTTCGTACAAAACATTGTTAAGCCAAACATTAGGGTTTTTTCGCCTGTACAGTGTTCCCGCTGAAACGCAAAAAGCTTTCCCCCGGGCTGGTACCCCGAGTCGGGGAAAAGGGGTTTTTTCCAGCAGTGTGTGCCGGGCCCACAACCTGTTTGTATTTCCCAGAAAATTCCACTACGAGGGAGGGAGGTGGGACAGTGTGCACCCCCCTCCCCTCATCAAAAGGGAGATGGGACAGTGGCCCCCTCCCTCTCAAGAGGGGGGTGGGAAGGTGTACCCCCCCTCCCCCATCAAGAGAGGACGAGTCCTCCCCCTCCGCCTCAGGAGGGGGGAAGCTGGATGCTGGAAGGGCTAATAAGTAGGTAATATTGTTCACCATGTCAGTATTGCTCTTTTTTTACCAGCCGACGCTTTTCGTACACAAGTTTCTTACCAACACCAATAATAACAACAAACCAAAGTTGAACCTCAAATTGGGTCGTTATGGCCCGGCGGCCGTGTGGGGGCTCTCTTTTACATGTAACTGTTTTAGATAAGATCAAATAAAGATGCTTTTAGATCTGTATGGCCCATATTGGGCTTCCTCGATAATAATAAAAAAAATAGGTAATAAAGTTAATTCAATTTTATTATTATTATTATTATTATTATTATTATTATTATTATTATTATTAATGATAAAGATTATGTGAATAACAATTTATATTATTAATAATGTTAATTTAGGCTAAAAATTAGCCCACAACTTACTCAAAATCAGTTAAAAGAAGTTGAGATATTTGCAAGACTGGTAATAATACTGAAAAGAAGTACAATGTTCACTATATACCTATCTTGTACGAGACCTCCCCATATTTACACTTTTTTCCCCTTTTAGTGAATATTTCTTACGACATTTTTACAACAAAAAAAGTAAGAGAATTAAAATAATCCAAAAGGGTTTCGGCATAATTTCCTGGATATTATAATAAAAAAAATTAAAAATTAAAAATTTTTTTTTTTTTGGGGGGTCTGTTTTTTTATCCATTGAATAAAATAGGTTAAATTATGTACTGAGAGACGGGCATCTAAATTTCGTCCACTTCAGGTGATGATAGTGTGCCCTGTTGCAACTTGTGCTTTAGAATTTTTTGGGCAGTTTGCACTCTTTTAAAATTTCTTTAAATTTTGTTTAAATGTTGCACCCATGCCAGCTTTATCAAATTTAATGGCAGTGTTACACTTGTTTTGTTTGTTATTGTTCATTTTTGGCCTGTGTTAAGTTTACGATCGGAGTATTGCCCCTTGAAAAGTTTCTCGTTAAGGGGTAATGTTGCAATCTTTAATCTTTATAAATTTTAAAATTAATGATTCATCATATGTTAGGTTTTATGTTATTGTGGCAATGTTGCACCCCATGCGCTTTATTTCGTTATTTGGTTGTTTCCCGACAAGCTTTTTAATCGCATCAACTCCTTCAGTAATAAGAATAGGAAAACATACTCGTATGATGGGGATGTTTGTATATGTGTTTTTATGTACGTTTTTTTTTTATATATATATATATATATATATATATATATATATATATATATATATATATATATATATATATATAACAATCGGCTTTTACCAACAGGGGGGCCCCCAAAAAAAAAATTTATCATCATTCACTCAATCACTGTCTTTCCAGAGGAAAGGGAAATACAGTTATAAAACTGCAACATTAACACCCCTCCTTCAGAGTCAGCACTGTACTTCCCCCTTCCAGGACTCAAGTCCGGCCTGCGGGTTTCCCCG
>WNWK01058396.1:0-10466 GCA_009830355.1 Cherax destructor | reverse complement strand
ATCTCCCCGGGCTCCTTACACTGATACTGGTTTACACATGATATTTGCCTTTACATGATCACTGGTCCTTACATGATCCGGGCCCTTACACTGATACTGGCTCCACATGATATTTGGTTTTTACACTGATCAGGGCTCCACTGATCATGGCCCCTTTCCCCGATCACTGGCTCTTACAATGATCCTGGCTCTTACACTGATACTGGCTCCTTACACATGATCACTGGCTCCTTACACGATCCTGGCTCCTTACACTGATCACTGGCTCCCACATGATCATGGCTCCTACACTGCTCACTGGCTCCTTACACTGATCACTGGCTCCTTACACTGATCACTGGCTAATTACACTGATCACTGGCTCCTTACACTGATCACTGGCTCCTTACACCGATCACTGGCTCCTTACACTGATCACTCTCTCCTTACACCGATCATTGGCTCCTTACACATGATCACTGGCTCCTTACACTGATCACTGGCTCCTTACACTGATCACTGGCTCCTTACACTGATCACTGGCTCCTTACACTGATCACTGGCTCCTTACACTGATCACTGGCTCCTTACACTGATCACTGGCTCCTTACACTGATCACTGGCTCCTTACACTGATCACGGGCCCTCCTTACCCCTGATCACTGGCTCCTTACCCCTGATTACTGGCTCCTTACACTGATCACTGGCTCCTTGCAATGATCACTGGCTCCTTACACCGATCACTGGTTCCTTACACCGATTACTGGCTCCTTACACTGATCACTTGCTCCTTACACCGATCACTGGCTCCTTACACCGATCACTTGCTCCTTACACCGATCACTGGCTCCTTACACTGATCACTGGCTCCTTACACTGATCACTGGCTCCTTACACTGATCACTGGCTCCTTACACCGATCACTGGCTCCTTACACCGATCACTGGCTCCTTACACATGATCACTGGCTCCTTACACCGATCACTGGCTCCTTACACTGATCACTGGCTCATTACACCGATCACTTGCTCCTTACACATGATCACTGGCTCCTTACACATGATCACTGGCTCCTTACACATGATCACTGGCTCCTTACACTGATCACTGGCTCTTACACATCACTGCTCCTTACACGTCACTGGCTCCTTACAATGATCACTGGCTCCTTACACTGATCACTGGCTCCTTACACTGATCACTGGCTCCTTACACTGATCACTGGCTCCTTACACCGATCACTGGCTCCTTACACTGATCACTGGCTCCTTACACTGATCACTGGCTCCTTCCCACTGATCACTAGCTCCTTACACTGATACTGGCTTTACAATGATCACTGGCTCCTTACACTGATCACTGGCTCCTTACACTGATACTAGGTTCCTTACAATGATCACTGGCTCCTTCACATGATCATTGGCTCCTTACTATCACTGGCTCTTCACATGATCACAGGCTCTTACACATGATCATGGCTCCTTACACTGATCACTGGCTCCTACATGATCACTGGCTCTTACAATGATCACTGGCCCTTACAATGATCACTGGCTCCATACACTGATCACTGGCTACTTTACACTGATCACTGGCTCCTTAAAATGATCACTGGCTCCATACACTGATCACTGGCTCACTTACATGATCACTGGCTCCTTACACTGATCACTGGCTCCTTACACTGATCACTGGCTCCTTACTGATCACTGGCTCCTTACACTGATCACTGGCTCCTTACACGATCACTGGCTCTTACACGATACTGGTCCTACACGATCACTGGTCTTCCTACACCGATACTGGCTCCTTACACTGATCACTGGCTCCTTACACCGATCACTGGCTCCTTGACACAACGATCACTGGCTCTTACAAGATCACTGGCTCTTACACATGATCACTGGTCTTACACTGATCACTGGCTCTTACACTGATCACTGGCTCATTACACTGATCACTGGCTGCTTACACATGATCACTGGCTCCTTACCCGATCACTGGCTCCTTACACTGATCACTGGCTCATTACCCGATCACTTGCTCCTTACACATGATCATGGCTCCTACTATAAATACTGGCTCCTTACACATGATCACTGGCTCCTTACACTGATCACTGGCTCCTTACACATGATCACTGGCTCCTTACACTGATCACTGGCTCCTTACACTGATCACTGGCTCCTTACACTGATCACTGGCTCTTACACCGATCACTGGCCCCTACATGATCACTGGCTCCTACATGATTACTGGTCCTTACACTGATCACTAGCTCCTACACATGATCACTGGCTTTACATATATCTGGCTCCTTACATATAATTGCTTCTTTCACATGATTACAGGTTTCTACATATGATTACTGGGTCTTACACTGATCACTGGGTCTTACATATGATACTGGTTTTACACATGATCACTGGCTCCTTACACATGATCACTGGCTCCTTACACATGATCACTGGCTCCTTACACATTGTTACGCCCAAGGTCTTTATATATAATTTATATGGAATTGTCCACTTAATATTATACTCAGGGTTTCTTTAATAAAGCTAATTAAGATTCCACTAGTTTATAATATTATCTGGTTTATGAATTTGTAATTAGTATACCCGGTATAATGTATATATATAGGGAGTAATGTGTTAGGTAGGTTTGTAACGCCTGTCTAAGGTTTAACGAGGTATGCTCTTGTTGAGGTAGTTCAGCTCCTTCTACTCCTCTTGACCGAGTTGAGGTTATACCGGAGTGTTCTGTTGTGGACAGTCCTCCCTTCCTCTGTCTCGGTAAAGAGGTCTCAGCTGTTCATCGCTATTCTGGATTAAGCGCTCTTACTCTTTAGAGGAACTGTTTGCTAAGAATCTGTCGGATTATCATCGTAGGAATTCGTTGTGAAATTCAGTGATGTATTATATCTTCTAAGTGATACTCAAGAGAACTATGTTAACCGGGTGTATATATATATAGACTCTAAAGTGTTTGTGTGTCTATTGACACTGATTGTAGTGTTACTATAAGCGCTCTTGTAAATACTATATTTTTATGGGAAGTGTTAAATTAAGCGCTCTTATACATACTCTAATTTTATGTGATTGAAAAGATCGGACTATGAGATATTCAATGACCTTGTATATACCTCAGATAAGCATTTAAGGTTTTAATAAAAAACGGAAAAGGCTTGTTGAATCTCCTATTACCTGATTTTATAAGATTCTAAGTTTCTACTCAAAGTGATATTGTTACGAAGGTAACCAGCTCCCTAGACGAAGGTTCGAATCGTAACAAGTGGGGCCTGTCCGGGATCTCGAACTTTACAATGGAACGTGACATACCACAGTTGGTGAAGGACTTAACTCCGATACGTTGGAGACTTTACCCTACAGCAATGCTGGCAGTTGCTAAAAGTCTGGGAGTTCCCTATAACAATCGTTATACGGCTGGTACTCTCCGTTCTATGATTCAGAACATGTTGTTTCCTCCACCTTCTGATACAGCCCAGATATTGAACCCTCATGTAGGGCCACCCCCAGTGGAATCTTTGGCTCTAGGAGTAGACGACTTAGCGACTTCATTTGAAAACCTCACTCTGGGAGCAGATGCTCTGCATACAGACAACGTATCACTTGAATCAGGTAATGAGAGCCCTTTAGCAAGCCCTGGTCGTGTCGGACGACAGGAGTTGGAACTCGTCCCAAGCTTCGTCTAGAGGGACTCCATCCTCCTACTCCTCCTGTACCTTTGTCTCTCTCTCTCTCGAACACTTTCAACGTATGGAACATCTCATAAAGTTGCAGACAGCACAACTAGAAGCACAACGTCAGCTGTATAAAGAAGAATTCGAGAGGGAAAACATCAGATTCGAGAGACAAAAGATGAGGAGAGGAGTAAATCATCTGCCCCTTCAACCTTGTCTTTTGACCTGCAAAAGGCTGCCTTATTAGTGCCTAGATTCTGTGAGAAGGACTTAGACACTTACTTCGACACATTTGAGAATCGAGGCAAGAGGTATGCAATGGCACGGGAACATTGGGCTACCTTACTTCACACCACTCCTTACTGGTAAGGCACAAGCCTGTACAGCAGCTCTTCCTTACGACAAGTATGCTGATTACGAAGCGGTGAAGAAGATAATATTAAAGGAGTATGACTTGCTTCCTTAAGTTATCAGCGTACCTTCCGCTTCTACGACGACTACCTGGCCAGACCTGGAGAATTCCCCGACAAAAGAAAGTGGCTCTAGAACGATGGTTGAGGTCTACAGGTTGTGATTCCATGGAGCGCTTGATGCAGTTAATCCTGCAAGAGGAATTTCACAACAACCCTGACTGGGGACGTACGTACCTTTGTAATGAACATCAGACAGCAGACGTGGGCCTCTGCTTCCTTAGCAGACCATTTTGAGATAACTTCTCAATTGACAAAGGAAAAGTCATCTCGAGAGAAGACTAGGTTATATTCTTCAAGAGTCAGCCATATTCTCCTTGGAAAACGGATCAGCAGACTGCACCCCCTCGTTTAGAGAAAGTCTACACTCGTGCTTTCACAGGTAAAGGAAGACCATCATATTATGAAGTAGATACTCCTAGAAGAGGACATACTTGCTCCTATTGCCAGAAACCCGGCCATTTGAGACGCTCTTGTTTCCAGTTGGACCGTGATCATAGGCGTTCCGGTGCAGAAACCTTACCTGCACTAATGACATCTTCTAAGCTGAAGGAGCAGGAGTGTCCACAAAAGAGCAAGCCTTAGCTGACCAGTCCTCCAAGTCGAAATGCCCAATTCCCTCGGAGAGGCTCTCTGATAAAGTAACGGAGGCCATGCTTCCCTACTTTCCAAGGGTAAGGCTGGAATTACAGAGGACCAACTGGTAGACATAGTATCCTATGAGATACGGGTAGCTACCTGACTCTATTGAGAAAAGGAGTGCTCTTTAAATGAAAACACCTATACTAACCTAGATGTTCTGCTAGAAGGTTACGGTGGCGCTTTCACGAGAGTCCCCTTCAAGGTGTATGTGAATTTAGATTCATATCAGGTGAGGCTGTTGTGGGCATTTCGGAGACTGATTTTCCTATAAAGTTGGTTGACCTACTTGTGGGTAATGATTTAGGAAGAGGAGGAAAAGCAGAGAACCTTATGTTACAGAGAATTCTCGGGAGATGCTTATGTTTATTGAAGGATGTAAGGAAGGTCCTCCTCATTTCCTCTCACAGCTATAACAAGGGCTATGGCTAAACTCCGGAATCCTTCCTACTGAGGATGTGTCTTCAGATTGTTTGGAAGCACTGTTTAGTGCCGTTGATCGACCAGACGTCGAAGATCAGTTCCAGAGACCGAGTGGTAGACTTTACCCCTACAGAGTGGTGACTTTAACGAGACAACCTAGTGAAGGAACAGCTAGAAGACCCATCTTTAAAAACAGGCAAGGGGCAAGTCCTTACAGAGATGGAAGCTGGGGGGATGGAAGAATGTTTCTATTATGCTGACGGTATTCTGATGAAGAAATTTCCAGCTGCTATCTCTGCAGATAACCAAGCCCTAAGGCAAACAGGTAGTAGTTTGCCTGTTAGGTTTCGAGAGTTGGTGTTGGAGGTGGCCATTCTAGCCCCATGGGAGGGCATTTGGGAGTGCGGAAAACTTTAGGAAAATTGGCCCGGTATTTTTCTGGCCGAAGATGAAAAGTACTGTGACCGAGTACTTGAGGAACTGTTCAATTTTTTCAGACTGTGGGGAAACCCGCAAAAAAACCTCCACCTGTACCACTTGTACCATTGCCGTAGAAGGTACCTTCTTCTCGACTCATAGAACTTGGGCCCTCTTCCAAAACCAAGCTCGGCAACCAATACTCTACTATTATGGATACGACAACCGGTATCCGGGCGTCCCCCCTACGAAAGATTAGTGCTAAGGCTATTGTAAGAGTCTTATTTCGGTTCTTCGCACAGTTGGGATTCCCTTGAATCCAACCGACCAAGGAACGAATTTTACATCAAAGGTTTTCTGAGGCTTTGTCCAGGGTCGGAATTAAACCCATAGTTTCAACAGCTTATAGACCGCAATCCCAGGAGCCTTGGAGAGGTTCCACCAAACACTCAAGGTCATGATGAGGGCTTTGGAGCAGTTCAAAGGATTGGGACGAAGGCCTTCCATTCCTCCTCCTTGCCTACGAGGAGTGAACAGGAAAGCCTGGGATATAGCCCTTGAGCTTATTTATGGTCATGCAGTCAGAGGGCCGTTAGCAAGAAAGGACGTGTGGTCGGGACGAACGGAACCCTTTGGTTCGTCTCCTCAGCAATGCAGCAACACTTGTCATTTACCCCGGCAAGTGGCTGCCGATAACCTGGGGGACGAGCTTCAAAATCAAATGAAAAAGTTATGACAAGTCGCTGTGAAGCCTTTGAACGTGGGAGACAAGGTATTAGCCCTAAAGCGGTGCGGGGCATACCTTGCAACCCAAGTGAGGGTCCTATGGAAGTGTTGAAGAAACTAAGTAAAGTAAATTATGTGGTGAGAAACCGGAAAGAAGAATCTACTCATACTTACCACATAAATCAGTGAAGAAATACCATGAAGGTGTCATCCCTATGGCTGCTGTGCGCTTCAAGAAGCACTAGTAAGGAAGATTGTTCCCGGGAGTAGAGATAAGATTAAAGAACTCGAAATATTGGGAAACCTAGATAAATTTTTCAGTAATTTAGACAAGGAAAGTGAAATCCCCGAGACTTGATCTACACTTATAGCAGTCTCTTTGGAGATATCCCCGACAATGTTCTATGGGATGCAGATGTGGATGCCAGGAGCTGCACGATCAAACAAGCACCTTATCGGGTTAGCCCAGTTAAGAATAAGGCTCTAAGGGATGAGATACATTTCCTACTGACCATGGTTTGATTGAACCTGTAGAGCCCTTGGGCTTTCCGTGTGTCCTGGTACCTAAGTCGGGCGGTTCATATAGAATGTGTACCGACTATCGTAGAGTAAATTCATAACGGTGCCAGATGGATTTCCTTCCTAGGTTGAGACCTGATTGACAAAATTTCCAGTGCCAAAAGTCAGTCGTTTGAACCTCCTGCGTGGTTATTATCAGGTGCCTTTATCACCACGAGCTCAGGAAATTTCTTCTTTTTCAGTGCCTGGGGGCCTGTTAATTCCTAGTGATGCCCTTCGGGCTCTGCAACGCGGCTTCTACCTTCCAGAGGCTTATGAACAGGCTAGTTCGACTTGGAAGGCGTCGAAGCCTACCTTGATGATCTGGTAGTATTTAGTGATGACTGGCACCAACACAAGATACGACTGGGGGCCCTTCTGAAAAAACTAGACGAGCACCATTTACTGTCAATCTAATTCAAGTGAGTTCGGACAAGCCCGAATAAAATACTGGGATTTAATATAGACAAGGAACTGTTGCCCCAGTCAACGCTAAGATTCTGGCTATTATGGATTTCGTTCCGAAAGACAAGAAGGGCGTGAAAGGTTCCTAGGGATGGCTGGTTACTACCGCCGGTTTTGCCCTAATTTTTCCAGTGGCGGCACCCTTTTGAACTTACAAGTTCTAAAGTTCCTTGCATGGACAACTGCAAGTGAGCTAGCCTTACTCGTCTAAAGGCCCCACTTGGTTCCTTCCAGTCCTACAGAGCCCTGTGTTCGAAGCTCTTTACTTTCAAGTGGATGCAGTGATTAGCTGTGGCGCTGTTCTTCTACAACCTTCTCCTCTTCCGACCTTTTACACCCAGTCTGTTATTTTTCTGCTAAATTGAAATCATAAATAAGTATGCTCCCGTTGAAAAAGAGGACTAGCTTTGGTCTTAGCTTTGGAACATTTTGAAGTCTATCTGGACCACTCCATAAAATTAGAGTAAGAACGATCATAATCCCTAACGTTTATAAACACTATGAAGGCCAAAAATGCTAGAATTCAAAGATGGTCCCTTAGGATACAACCATTGCTATATGTATTCCATATTAAAGGAGCTGATAATGTTATTGCAGATGACTGTCCGTCCCTAAAGAAACGTCATTAAATGTATCATATTTTAATTTTTTTGCTTCTATTCAAAGACGTTAGCAAGGAAATTTATTTTTACTTTATATTTTCTTTAAGGCATCGCTTTAATGTTTTGTATTTGTCTATTTACAGCTATTCGATTCTTGAAACCCACTGAGGAGACCTGCTATGCTTTCTAAACCCACCTTATGGTATCCAGAACTTATTTCTGCAGTGGCTATGTCTCCTGTGTCTTGACCTGGCTTCCCTGCTGTCAAGGGTCACCGGAGGTCTTTACTGGAAATACTTTTACCTGGCGCTGGTGTCGACGCTTCTGTAGTTGGGTACCAAAATTTGTTGCTTTTTGAAGAAGCATTTTGTCGTCAAGGTCTTTGGTCAATAGAAAGACTTGTGTTTTATGTCATTCTTTTTGTGAAGTCATCTTATACGGCGACGTTAGTCCTCGGGGGGGGGTGTTCCCCCAAGGTCTTTATATATAATTTATATGGAATTGTCCACTTAATATTATACTCGGGTTTCTTTTAAAGCTAATTAAAGATTCCACTAGTTTATAATATTATCTGGTTTATGAATTTGTAATTAGTATACCCGGGTATAATGTATATATATGGGAGTAATGTGTTAGGTAGGTTGTAACGCCTGTCTAAGGTTTAACGAGGTATGCTCTTGTTGAGGTAGTTCAGCCCTCTCTACCTCTTGACCGAGTTGAGGTTATACCGGAGTGTTCTGTTGTGGACAGTCCTCCCTTCCTCTGTCTCGGTAAAGAGGTCTCAGCTGTTCATCGCTATTCTGGATTAAGCGCTCTTACTTTTAGAGGAACTATTTGCTAAGAATCTGTCGGATTATCATCGTAGGAATTCGTTGGAAATTCAGTGGATGTATTATATCTTCTAAGTGATACCAAGAGAACTATGTTAACCGGGTGTATATATATATAGACTTCTAAAGTGTTTGTGTGTCTATTGACACTGATTGTAGTGTTACTATAAGCGCTCTTGTAAATACTATATTTTTATGGGAAGTGTTAAATTAAGCGCTCTTATACATACTCTAATTTTATGTGATTGAAAAAGATCGGACTATGAGATATTCAAGTGACCTTGTTATATACCTCAGATAAGATTTAAGGTTTTAATAAAAACGGAAAAGGCTTGTTGAACTCTCCTTATTACCTGATTTTATAAGATTCTAAGTTTCTACTCAGTGATATTGACGAAGGTAACCAGCCCCTAGACGAAGGTTCGAATCGTTAAACATGATCACTGGCCTACACATGATCACTGGGCTCTTACACTGATCACTGGCTACTTACACTGATCACTGGCTCTACACATGATCACTGGCCTACACTGATGACTGGCCTCTATATCCACTGATTACTGGTCCTACACTGATCACTGGCTCACACTGATCACTGGCTCTACACGATTCTGCCCTACACCGATACTGGCTCCTTACACATGATCACTGGCTCTACCGATACGGTCTTCACTGATACGGGCTTTACACTGATCACTGGCTCCTTCCACTGATCACTGGCTCTACACCGATCACTGGCTCCTTACAATTGGCCACGATACTGGCTCTCACTGATCACTGGCTCCTACCGATCACTGGCCCTTACACGATCACTGGCTTTACACATGATTACTGGGCTTTACACTGATCATTGGCTCTTACACTGGATCACTGGTTTCACTGGATTACTGGCTCCTTCACTGATCATTGGTTTCACCGATACTGCTCCTTTTACCGATCACTGGTCCTTACACTATACTGGCTCCTTACACTGGATCACTGTACTCAACTGATCACTGGCTCTATACTGATTACTGGCTTCACTGATCTGGCTCCTACATGATCACTGGCTTTACACTGGATACTGGTTTCATATGATTACTGGTTTCTACATTGATTACTGGGTTTCCTTACATGATTACTGGTTTCCTAACTGATTACTGGTTTTTACTGATTACTGGTTTCTTAACTGATTACTGGCTCTTTACTGATTACTGTTTTTATTACTGGTTTCTATACTGGATACTGGGTTTCCTTATACTGGATTACTGTTTTATAAGCCTTTACATGATCATTGGTTTTACATGATTACTGGTTTTTAATTGATTACTAGTTTTTACATATGATTACTGGGTTTTTGCTATATGGTTTTATATGATTACTGGTTTCTACATTGATTATGGTTTTACATTGATTACTGGGTTTTACATGATTACTTTTCATATGATTACTGGTTTCCTTATACTGATAATTGGTTTTACATAGATTACTGGTTTTACAATGATTACTGGTTTTATGATACTGGCCCTTTACATGATCACTGGCTCTTACACATGATCACTTGCTACTTACATGATCACTGGCTCCTTTACACATGATCACTGGCTCTTTCACTGATCACTGCCCCTTTCACTGATACTGGCTCCTAACAAGATATTCCCCTTTTTCACTGGAT
>WNWK01058395.1:0-10467 GCA_009830355.1 Cherax destructor | reverse complement strand
GTCGGAGTCCTCAAGGAAGTGTCCTGGGGCCACTCCTATTCCTCATTTACATAAATGACCTACCGAATGCATCACAACTACTCAAACCCATTTTATTTGCAGATGACACAACATATGTCTTCTCTCACCCAAATCCAGTTATACTGGCCAACACTGTTAATGCCGAATTACAGAAAATATCAACATGGATGACGACTAACAAGCTTACTCTCAATACTGACAAGACCTACTTCATACAGTTTGGAAGCAAAGCCACAAATGTTCCACTTAACATAACACTTAATGGTATACCCATCACAAGACTCACAGAGGGAAAATTCCTAGGAATCCACCTTGACAGTAGCCTTAAATTCCAAACACATACAGTGGACCCTCGGTTAACGAATACCCCGGAAATCGTACAGTTATGTAAGTATAATATTTTAAGTGCATGTGGAAGTATATTTTTGGGGGTCTGAAATAGACTAACCTACGTGATATTTTTTCTTAAGGGAGTAAATTCGTTCGGTAATAGTGCTTGAGCAGACTTCAGGAGTAAAGTTTTTACGAAACTCGAGGGTCCACTGTATACAACAAATTTCCAAGAAAATCTCGAAGACAGTAGGCATATTATCAAAGATACGCTATTATGTACCTCAATCAGCTCTCCTTGCACTATATCATTCACTTATCTACCCGTATCTCACCTATGGAATCTGTGCATGGGGATCAACAACGTTAAATCACCTTAGACCACTCATAACACAACAAAAGGCCGCAGTCAGAATGATAACAAATTCCCACTCTAGACAGCATACTCCACCAATATTCAAAAGTCTCAAACTACTCACCGTAAAGAACATTCATACTTACTCTTGTGCCTACTACATATATAAAACTTTACACTCTAATATAAACCCTCTGCTCAAAACTCTCCTCACCAACTTTAATAGGACCCATGACCACAACACACGACACAGATCACTTTTTGATATACCCCGTGTTCATATCAACCTATGTAAAAATTCTATGCACATAAAGGGCCCCAGAATCTGGAATTCATTACCAGTAAATATTAAGATAATCTTGTCTGAAAATCAATTTAAGACTCAACTCAAAACCACCTACTCACCCAAACCTAAATGATCATACTATAAACTACTTTGAAAAATGCTCATTGTTACTTTCCTATACGATAATCTCAATTTTTAATAATATGTTACTATTATGTTACCCCCTACTCATATTATAAGTTAATGTCAAAAATGCTCAATGTTATTTTCCTTAAGATAATCTCAATTCCATATTATCATTCAAGAATCTTAACACCTGTAACAATCTAAGATCTAATATCATTATATAATAATTTAAACAGTAAAATTTCATCATATTGTAATTTTGAAAATAATTTTTAACTAGAATAAACTCAATAAATTTCTCTAATATTAAGTACATAGTTTTTAAGGACTAGAATAAGCTGCCCCTAATGCCATGGCATGTCAGTGGCTCTCCTTGCACTCAATTTACATTGTAACTTCCGATACCCATGTAATCTGCAATGAAATAAAATTTGTTTGTTTGTTTGTTTGTTCTTTCTCTAATTTTTGACACCATGCATGGATTTTTTATACCCCCACCCTGAACTCATGTCTTTTTGGCTATATAGCTACTACTTCAAGTACTACTACTAGTCCACATGGGGTAATTATTCAACCTCATGACAAAAAAGATAAGATTAAGATAAGATTTGTTCGGATTTTTAAACCGGAGAGTTAGCCACCCAAGATAACCCAAGAAAATCAGTGTACCATTGAGGACTGTGTCTTATTTCCATTGGGGTCCTTCAATCTTGTTACCCAAGATGTGACCCACAACAGTGGACTAACACCCAGGTACTTACTGCTAGGTGAATAGTGACAGCAGGTGTAAGGAAACACAGCCAACTTATCCAACCATATCAGGGATTGAACCACGAATACTCAAATTGTGAGGCGAGTGTGCTGCCAATTGTCCTGACTCGTCCACTACCTACCACCACTACTACTAGTAGTAGTAGTACCATCAAGCAAAGCAAATGAGACTGAAAATATTAAATTATTCACATGGTAACATAAATAAAAAGTTCAGTTTATTTTGTTCAACCTTTTATTTAATAAAATAATACAAAAAGAATAATTGCTGTACAAATTGACCACATTTAACCATTTTAGGTCACACAGTTATATTGCTAGATTACAAAAAAATTGTTTTCACCTGCCCCTGATGTGGGACATCTGAGACAACAGTATTTTAGGCGGGACAACTGTGGTCGTAGTTTATATAAAGCATTATAAAACATTACTACTTGGACATTATAAGTACTGGTACTACATATGTACAGACACTACCCTACTTACGAACATTCAAGTTACGAACATTCGGACATACAAACAGACTGCCGCAAATCCAAATTTTGAGTTGTGTGCCTTCTACGTAGTACGACGTTTTGCCGCAACCCATGCCGGGACTTTGTAAGAAACATCATCTGGACTTAGAGGAAGAAGACTTTGAGGAGATGTTTGAGTCACAATCTGAGGAGCTGATGAATGAAGATTTGATGGAGCTGGAAGAGATGCAGCATACAGAAGAGCAAGTGGAACAAAGATGAAACTGTTCCTTCTAAAAAGTTTGAGATGAAAATGATGGCTGAGGCATTTTCTCTTATAGAGAGAGGTCTCCGTATGTTTGACCTTCAGGACCCCAAAGGTTTCAACTGGTGTTAACAATTCTATCTCATGCTACCGTTTTATATACGACGAGAAGAGAAAAACAGTGCAAACTTCCTTAGACAAATTCTTCAAACCAGTGCCTTCTACCTCAAAAGCCTCTTCAGATGTTGAAGAAACCCAGGCTTATGAAACCCTGACTGATGAAGCATTTGATGACGAAGTGTACGAGGTTGACGACCCTCTCACCCAGTAGCCCCACACAACCTCCGATCTTCCTCTCATCCATTACCTCAAGTTTACTGTACCAATTAAAAAGGTAAGAAATTTTTTATTACAGTATTTATTATTTAAATATGCTAAGTATTAAGAACCATACATTACTGATACTGTACAGTATTGTCTTTAAGTTTTCAACGAACAGCGGCACAGAGAGAATGATAATGATAATATTAAAAACAATAATAATAATCGTAACAATAGGAAAAATGGCAAAATAAGACTTACGAACAATTCAAGATACGAACAGCCTTCTGGAACGTAACTTGTTCGTAAGTTGGGGGGCGTCTGTATTACAATTTGCAACTAGGAAAATAATAATGATATTTATACAGTAATTTATTATTATTAATAAAAAACAGTCGGTACTACAGCACTGCTACCAATAATAAAGCCCCTAAAATGTTTGCTTGAAAAAAAGCAGTGGTTTCTTTATAAATATCGTTCACATTCAGCTTCCTAACTAAGTGTAGTTTTCAGTCAAACTATCCTATTTAAATCAAACTTTTTGAAGTGTAAATGGGGTCTAAAGACTGTCATACAACTTCTTGGAATAATCCGTTGGTAATTGGTAACCTTTAATGAAATTGTGTGGTCCCTGTAGTTGTTTCATCAGTATACCTATAAATCAGAACTCTGAATTGTTTGCACAGCCAAATGTCTACACGCTTATTAACCTGTTTTTTGTAAACGTTTCATTTGTGGTTTCCAGGTCTTCAGCCTCCTAGCATTTCAACATTTACATCAGGGTGATGATGAATGATGTTTCACAAACACCTCTTCAAGCACCAGTCTTCCTTCTACTGGTCTGTGCTCTGTACAGTCCTTCTTCTTGTCTAGATCTCAAGACTGATTTGCTTCATCCTTTCACTTTAGATGGCTGTTGCTCAAGAGAAGATCTCTGACTACTTGGTTTTGCTTCTTCTGCTATCAGTACTTCCAGAAGAATGGGGCTACTCAAGGACTTTATCCTTCTGGTTCCTTTAATTGCTTTCCAGGAGTGCAAATTCAGAAAAAGGGCTAAAAGAGTATATGCTTGCGGTTAAGCTCTGAATACAGTTTTTGCCAAAGGTTCCTACTTATCATCCATTTGTTGCAAGAGAGTCTTGGGAACAACCATTTTTGGAAACATATTGAATGCTTTCCTTCACCTTCCTTCCAGACAGTTAATACCTTTCTCCAATCATGCTTGAGAGGGCCATACATGGAGACATCCAAAGGTTGCAGGAAGTGCGCCAAGTTGGGTGGAAGAAAAACCATTCTAATGTTAACTCACAAAATTGTAATAACACAATTGCCAACAAATCACAGAAGAGGTTTGGCTCGAACCCATGGCAGTGGTTAGTGTGCTGGTCTGGGAGGTTTAGGATTCCCATGCCATGGGCTTGAGCCCCATCCATTCTGTGATTTATTCTGATGTTGTTCTGCTCACACAGTTCTACAACTCTGTAGATTATGTGGGAGGCTAGTTATTTTTTATTTTTATTAACACATCGGCCGATTCCCACCAAGGCAGGGTGGCCCGAAAAAGAAAAACTTTCATCATCATTCACTCCATCACTGTCTTGCCAGAAGGGTGCTTTACACTACAGTTATAAAACTGCAACATTAACACCCCTCCTTTAGAGTGCCGGCACTGTACTTCCCATCTCCAGAACTCAAGTCCGGCCTGCCGGTTTCCCTGAATCCCTTCATAAATGTTACTTTGCTCACACTCCAACAGCACGTCAAGTATTAAAAACCATATGCCTCCATTCACTCCTATCAAATACGCTCACACATGCTTGCTGGAAGTCCAAGCCCCTCGCACACAAAACTTCCTTTACCCCCTCCCTCCAACCTTTCCTAGGCCGACCCCTACCCCGCCTTCCCTCCACTACAGATTTATACACTCTCGAAGTCACTCTGTCTCGTTCCATTCTCTCTACATGTCCAAACCACCTCAACAACCCCTCCTCAGCTCTCTGGACAATCGTTTTGGTAATCCCGCACCTCCTCCTAATTTCCAAACTCCGAATTCTCTGCATTATATTCACACCACACATTGACCTCAGACATGACATCTCCACTGCCTCCAGCCTTCTCCTCGTTGCAACATTCATCACCCATGCTTCACACCCATATAAGAGCGTTGGTATAACTATACTCTCATACATTCCCTCTTTACTTCCATGGACAAGGTTCTTTGTCTCCACAGACTCCGAAGTGCTCCACTCACCCTTTTCCCCTCATCAATTCTATGATTCACCTCATCCTTCATAGACCCATCTGCCGACATGTCCACTCCCAAATATCTGAATACATTCACCTCCTCCATACTCTCTCCCTCCAATCTGATATCCAATCTTTCGTCACCTATTCTTTTTGTTATCCTCATCACCTTACTCTTTCCTATATTCACTTTCAATTTTCTTCTTTTACACACCCTACCAAATTCATCCACCAACCTCTGCAACTTCTCTTCAGAATCTCCCAAAAGCACAGTGTCATCAGCAAAAAGCAACTGTGACAACTCCCACTTTGGATTTGCTTCTTTATCTTTTAGCCCAACACCTCTTGCCAAGACCCTCGCATTCACTTCTCTTACAACCCCATCTATAAATATATTGAACAACCACGGTGACATCACACATCCTTGTCTAAGGCCCACTTTTACTGGGAAATAGTCCCCTTCCCTCCTACACACTCTAACCTGAGCCTCACTATCCTCATAAAAACTCTTCACTGCTTTCAGTAACCTTCCTCCTATTCCATACACCTGCAACATCTGCCACATTGCCCCCCTATCTACCCTATCATACGCCTTTTCCAAATCCATAAATGCCACAAAAACATCTTTACCCTTATCCAAATACTGTTCACCTATATGTTTCACTGTAAACACTTGGTCTACACACCCCTACCTTTCCTAAAGCCCCCTTGTTCATCTGCTATCCTGCTTTCTGTTTTACTCTTAATTCTTTCAATAATAACTCTACCATACACTTTACCAGGTACACTCAACAGACTTATTCCCCTATAATTTTTGCACACTCTTTTGTCCCCTTTGCCTTTATACAAAGGAACAATACACGCTCTCTGCCAATCCCTAGGTACCTTACCCTCTTCCATACATTTATTAAATAATAGCACCAACCACTCCAAAATTATATCCCCACCTGCTTTTAACATTTCTATCTTTATCCCATCAATCCCAGCTGCCTTACCCCTTTCATTCTACCCACTGCCTCACGAACTTCCCTACACCCACAACTGGCTCTTCCACACTCCTACAAGATGTTATTCCTCCTTGCCCTACACACGAAATCACAGCTTCCCTGTCTTCATCAACATTTAACAAATCCTCAAAATATTCTCTCCATCTTCCCGATACCTCTAACTCTCCATTTAATAACTCTCCTCTCCTATTTTTAACTGTCAAATCCATTTGTTCTCTAGGCTTCCTCAACTTATTAATCTCATTCCAAAACTTTTTCTTATTTTCAACAAAATTTGCTGATAACATCTCACCCACTCTCTCATCTGCTCTCTTTTTACATTGCTTCACCACTCTTTTAACCTCTCTTTTTCTCTCCATATACTCTTCCCTCCTTGCATCACTTCTACTTTGTAAAAACCTCTCATATGCTAACTTTTTCTCCCTTACTACTCTCTTTACATCATCATTCCACCAATCGCTCCTCTTCCCTCCCGCACCCACTCGCCTGTAACCACAAACTTCTGCTGAACACTCTAACACTACATTTTTAAATCTACCCCATACATTTTCGACCCCATTGCCTACACTCTCACTAGCCCATCTATCCTCCAATAGGCTAGTTATCTCGTAAAAATACTTCAGTTTCTTCAGCAAGTAGAGTGCCACAGCACCAAAGAACTACTCTTTCAAACCAATCAACACATAACATTTGAATAAAACCATCCAGCGCTTGTGCGACTGAACAATGTACCTATTGGCCCACCCATTAACCAGTCTTGAAGCCTTTTCACCCATATAAACAAAATATGGATCTAGAACTTACCAGCAGCAGTTACGCCGAATATAATGAACATCAAACTTTTGGTGGTGTTCATTAATCTTTCAGCATACACTGCACCTTTCCTGAAGAACAACAACTTTCCTCTTTGGTTGTCAGGTAGATCAAAGTCACTAGTGATATGGTTCTCAGATAAATAGATTAAAACTTAACAAATCCCCGGACCCTGATGAACTGTTCACAAGGGTTATAAAGGAATGTAAGAAGGAACTTAGCAAGCCATTGGCTAGCCTTTTTAACATCTTACTACAAACTGGCATAGTGCCAGATAAGTGGAAAATGGCAGATGTGGTGCCTATCTACAAAGCAGGAGACAGGTCTTTAGCTTCAAATTATAGACCAATTAGGCTAACTCCACTGTGGGAAAATTGATAATATCAATAATTACCAAGGCTATTCAAAGTTACCTTAATAGACACAAATTGATCGATGAATCTCAGCTTGGTTTTACAAAGTGGCATTCCTGCCTTATGAATTTACTAACTTTTTCCACTAAGGTATTTGAGGAGGTGGATCATGGTAATTAATGTGATACTGTAGATATGGACCTCAATAAGGCTTTTAATAGTGTTCCACATTGGAGATTGTTGAAAGTAGTACACGGAATAGGAAAAAAATTTTCCTGGACAGAGGCGTGGTTGACAGCTAGGCATCAAAGTGTTTGCATAAATGGGGAGAAATCAGAGTGGGGACACATCACAAGCGGTGTTCCACAGGGGTCAGTGTTGGGCCCTTTATTGTTCACAATATACATAAATGGTGAGAACCATCAGCATTAGCAAAGCGGTCTTTGCTGAGTTTTTCATGCTGAAAGTCAAGTGTTTTGGAAGGCAGTGAATGCCCCAAGAGACCAATCTCATCAGTATTACACAGCTGAGATATGAGCCCTGCCTGTCTATCAGATCATTTAATAATAATATGAATGGCTAAACTTATTCCATGGTGGCATTACCAGCCATGCCATAAGTCTTCCATTACTCAAGCCATGATGATTTTGGAAGTGCCAAAGCCAACCATCACTTGCTTGAAATTCAATGTTCATATGCTTTGCTAGCCTATGAGCAGCAGAGAAACCAACAACATGAACATTATTGCTAGTAGAATGCTGTTGAACATACCATTTACTCATTGATTCAGGCTTTTTATCATGGGCCATTTTCAAATGCTTTTTAGGAAAAACTGTTGAACTTTTATGGCTAGCATCTATGCTAAACTTAAGAGCATAGTTTGTAAGTCTGTCCTTGCTTCTATGGATATCAAACACTACGGATATCAAACACTAAGGGTATCAAACCACTATAGGAAATGTAACCTCTCTGTACTGTGCCCACTTAGGTCATGTTTACAAAAACCTGTGCACATGAACACCTGCACTTCCCTTACTAACTCACAGCACAGGCCCTAGGTTCTATTCTGCACAGTCCGGTGAGGTACAGCTGACAAAGGAATATTCTGGTCAGATTCCATGAACCACTCACAGAAATCCTATCACTGTAGTAACCCTATATGATAGCAGAGCCAGCTGAAGATGCTGAGGATACTCAGCATCTTCAGCATCTCCCTGTCTCAGAGCACTGAGACAGGGAGCCCTTACTCTCTGATATGAGCAATTTATCAAACTAATTGCTATTGCAGACACATCAGTGTAAATGGCTTTTCATCCTGAATAATAAAAGTTATTTAAATTACGTTTCTGGCAAGCCAGAAAAATCCCAATCACTGCAGGAAGACAGGTCAAAAGTTAAAAAAAAAAAAAAAAAAAAAAAAAAAAAAAAAAAGACAGCAAGTCCAAGGGCTATGTTTTTTTTTTATTTTTAATGTTTGTTGCCATGATTTAAGCACTTGTTTTTAAAAAGCTAGGACAATTGGTGCTGATGTTTAGGCTTGGTACTACAGTGGACCCCCGAGTATCATAATTAATCCGTTCCAGGAGCTATTACTCAACACGAAGTTTACGAAATTCGAACCATTATTTCCCATAAGAAATAATGTAAATACAATTAATCCGTTCCACAAAAAAATATTCATGCAAAATAATTAAAAACAACACACACACACACACACACACACACACACACACACACACCTGTGACGAGCGGTGTACCGCAGGGGTCAGTCCTAGGACCAGTGCTATTCTTGCTATATGTGAATGACATGACGGATGGGATAGACTCAGAAGTGTCTCTTTTCGCAGATGATGTGAAATTAATGAGGAGAATCACATCGGATGAAGACCAAGCAGGACTTCAAAGTGACCTGGACAAGCTTGACATCTGGTCTAGCAACTGGCTTCTCGAATTTAACCCCACCAAATGCAAAGTCATGAAGATCGGAGAAGGGCAAAGAAGACCGCTGACAGAGTACAGGCTAGGTGGACAAAGGCTACAAACCTCAACAAAGGAGAAAGACCTTGGGGTGAGTATAACACCAAGCACGTCTCCGGAAGCACACATCAACCAGATAACCGCGGCAGCATATGGGCGACTGGCAAACTTAAGATTAGCGTTCCGTTACCTTAACAAGGAATCGTTCAAGACACTGTATACCGTATACGTCAGGCCCATACTAGAGTATGCAGCACCAGTCTGGAACCCACACCTGGTCAAGCACGTCAAGAAACTAGAGAAAGTGCAAGGTTTGCGACAAGGTTAGTTCCACAACTCCGGGTCTGTCTTATGAAGAAAGGCTGAGGGAAATAGGACTAACAACACTGGAGGAAAGAAGGGTCAGAGGAGACATGATAACGACATACAAAATACTGCGGGGAATTGACAAGGTAGATAGTGACAGGTTGTTTCAGAGAGGGAACACAGAAACAAGGGGACACAACTGGAAGCTGAAGACTCAGATGAGTCAAAGGGATGTCAGGAAACATTTCTTCAGCCACAGAGTAGTCAGGAAGTGGAATGGACTAGAGAATGATATAGTGGAGGCAGGAACCATACATAGTTTTAAGACAAGGTATGATAAAGCTCATGGAGCAGGAGAGCAGAGACCCAGTAGCAGACAGCGAAGAGGCGGGGCCAGGAGCTGAGTCTCGACCCCTGCAACCACAATTAGGTGAGTACAATTAGGTGAGTACACACACACACACACACACACACACACACACACGAATATGCACAGGTAAGAAGGGAGGCTCAGCGACAATATGAAAATGATATAGCATCAAAAGTCAAGTCTGACCCGAAGCTGTTGTATAGCCACATCAGGAGGAAAACAACAGTCAAGGACCAGGTAATCAGGCTGAGAAAGGAAGGTGGGGAGTTCACAATAAACGACCAAGAGGTATGTGAGGAGCTCAACATGAGATTTAAAGAAGTATTTACACAGGAGACAGGTAGGACTCCAGGAATTCAGAATAGGGAGGTATACCAACAAGTGCTGGATGAAATACACACAACCGAGGAGGAGGTGAAGAAGCTGCTATGTGAACTCGATACCTCAAAAGCGGTGGGACCAGACAA
>WNWK01058394.1:0-10467 GCA_009830355.1 Cherax destructor | reverse complement strand
CAAGTCTTTGGGGTTAGAGGTGAGTGGTGAGGATGTGGAACAGTTGGTGGAGGAGCACAAGGAAGAGCTAACCACTGAAGATCTGCAAGAGCTTCAACAGCAACTGGAACAAGAGAGCAGAGGTCAGGACAATGGTTCAGAGGAGGAGGTGGAGGTGGAACAAAAATGGAAGAATGTGCCTTCTTCAAGGATTAGGAGATCTGTGCCAAATGGAGTGATGTGCAAGCATTTATGGATGAATATCACCCTAACCATGCTGTTGCAGGCCGTGCTGGCAACCTGTACAATGACACAGTGGTGTGTCATTTCAGGGATGTGTTAAAGAATCGCCAGACACAGAGCTCCCTGGACAAATTTGTTGTTAGAAAGAGGTCTAGTGACTCTCAAGCTGGTCCTAGTGGCATTCAAAGAAAAGGGAAGTAACCCCAGAAAAGAACTTACCACCTGCAGTGTTAATGGAAGGGATTCCCTTCCAAACACTAGCATACTACTCCACCTTCTCCTCCTCCCGTCCTCCACACATCAACAACTCTTCAATAAATGTAAGTGACATGTTATTGTACAATATTTGCATGTGTATTTATGTATTCTTTATTCAATTATTTATTATTTAATGTCCAAAAGTTCTAAAAAATATTTTATTTAACTACTTTTGGAAGTCTTGGACGGAATAAATTTATTTCCATTATTTCTTATGGGGAAAATTGATTCGTTTAACGATTGTTTCGCCTTAAAATATGCCCTCTCTGACGGATTAATATCGTAAGTCGGGGTACCACTGTACTTGAGTGTTAAGTCACCTTAACCCTGCCTTTCCTGTTCACCTAGCAACAAGTAGGTACCTGGGAGTTAGGTCACCATACACCTGATATCCCTGTTCACCTAGCAAGAAAGTAGGTACCTGGGTGTTAAGTTACCTTACACCTGCTGTCCCTGTTCACCTGGAGGTAAGTACAGTGGTCCCTCGGTTTTCGTGCATCTCCAAACTCGAACATTTATGTAAGTGTATTTTCGTAAGTGCTGTTGCAAGTGTATTTTTGGGGGTCTGAAATAGACTAACCTACGTGACATTATTTCTTAAGGAAGTAAATTCGTTCGGTAATGGCACTTGAGCAGCATTCTGGAACGAATTTTCGGCGAAAACCGAGGGACCACTGTACCTGGGTGTTAGTTATCTTCCACCTGATGTCCCTGTTCACCTAGCAAGAAAGTAGGTACCTGGGTGTTAGGTGACTGGTGTGGGCGGCATCCTGGGGGACAAGACTGAAGCACCACAAAGGAAATAAGACAGACAGACCTCAATGACCTACTGACTTTCTTCGGTTATCCTGGGTGGATAACCCTCCCTATCCCAAGTTATCCTAGGTGAGAAACCCTCCATATCCCAGGTTATCCTAGGTGACAAACCCTCCCTATCCCAGGTTATCCTGGGTGGCTAACCCTCCCTATCCCAGGTTATCCTAGGTGACAAACCCTCCCTATCCCAGGTTATCCTGGGTGGCTAACCCTCCCTATCCCAGGTTATCCTGGGTGGCTAACCCTCCCTATCCCAGGTTATCCTGGGTGGCTAACCCTCCCTATCCCAGGTTATCCTGGGTGGCTAACCCTCCCTATCCCAGGTTATCCTGGGTGGCTAACCCTCCCTATCCCAGGTTATCCTGGGTGGCTAACCCTCCCTATCCCAGGTTATCCTGGGTGGCTAACCCTCCCTATCCCAGATTATCCTGGGTGGCTAACCCTCCCTATCCCAGGTTATCCTAGGTGACAAACCCTCCCTAACCTAGGTTATCCTGGGTGGCTAACCCTCCCTATCCCAGATTATCCTGGGTGGCTAACCCTCCCTATCCCAGGTTATCCTAGGTGACAAACCCTCCCTAACCTAGGTTATCCTGGGTGGCTAACCCTCCCTAACCCAGGTTATCCTAGGTGACAAACCCTCCCTAACCCAGGTTATCCTAGGTGACAAACCCTCCCTATCCCTGGTTATCCTGGGTGGCTAACCCTCCCTATCCCAGGTTATCCTGGGTGGCTAACCCTCCCCATCCCAGGTTATCATGGGTGGCTAACCCTACCTATCCCAGGTTATCCTGGGTGGCTAACCCTCCCTATCCCAAGTTATCCTGGGTGGCTAACCCGGTATCCCAGGTTATCCTGGGTGGCTAACCCTCCCTATCCCAGGTTATCCTGGGTGGCTAACCCTACCTATCCCAGGTTATCCTGGGTGGCTAACCCTACCTATCCCAGGTTATCCTGGGTGGCTAACCCTACCTATCCCAGGTTATCCTGGGTGGCTAACCCTAACTATCCCAGGTTATCCTGGGTGGCTAACCCTCCCTATCCCAGGTTATCCTGGGTGGCTAACCCTCCCTATCCCAGGTTATCCTGGGTGGCTAACCCTCCCTATCCCAGATTATCCTGGGTGGCTAACCCTCCCTATCCCAGGTTATCCTAGGTGACAAACCCTCCCTAACCTAGGTTATCCTGGGTGGCTAACCCTCCCTATCCCAGATTATCCTGGGTGGCTAACCCTCCCTATCCCAGGTTATCCTAGGTGACAAACCCTCCCTAACCTAGGTTCTCCTGGGTGGCTAACCCTCCCTAACCCAGGTTATCCTAGGTGACAAACCCTCCCTAACCCAGGTTATCCTAGGTGACAAACCCTCCCTATCCCAGGTTATCCTAGGTGGCTAACCCTCCCCATCCCAGGTTATCCTGGGTGGCTAACCCTACCTATCCCAGGTTATCCTGGGTGGCTAACCCTACCTATCCCAAGTTATCCTGGGTGGCTAACCCTACCTATCCCAGGTTATCCTGGGTGGCTAACCCTCCCTATCCCAGGTTATCCTGGGTGGCTAACCCTCCCTATCCCAGGTTATCCTGGGTGGCTAACCCTACCTATCCCAGGTTATCCTGGGTGGCTAACCCTACCTATCCCAGGTTATCCTGGGTGGCTAACCCTACCTATCCCAGGTTATCCTGGGTGGCTAACCCTACCTATCCCAGGTTATCCTGGGTGGCTAACCCTCCCTATCCCAAGTTATCCTGGGTGGTTAACCCTCCCTAGCTTAGGTTATCCTGGGGGGCTAACCCTCCCTATCCCAGGTTAAAAAAAATCTCACAGTAATTTTAACACACCTGAAATGGTTGTTTCATGTGAAAAGCCTGAATGAGTTGGTTTATCCAACCAATGTTTGCTGGATATGTTTCTGGCAGATCTAACTCCAAGAATCTAGTTACGAATTCTTCAGCTTCTTCTCTCTTAAGCTCTTCTTCACTCATGACAATGTTTCTTTTTTTTGCAGCTATATATTCACTTTAAATGTGGTCCATGCAAAAGTATCTATTGCCAAAAATAAAAAATAAAAATATATATATATATAGTTAAAACCTTTTACAGAGAATTTTAGTTGTTGTTTGGGTTTAAAGGGCCACTGACAGCTTGTGCCATATCTTTCTTTGTTTGTTTGGGTTTATAGGGCCACTGACAGCTTGTGCTGTATCTTTCTTTCTTTGTTTGGGTTTAAAGGGCCACTGACAGCTTGTGCCATATCTTTCTTTCTTTCTTTGGGTTTATAGGGCCACTGACAGCTTGTGCCATATCTTTCTTTCTTTGTTTGGGTTTATAGGGCCACTGACAGCTTGTGCCGTATCTTTCTTTCTTTGTTTGGGTTTAAAGGGCCACTGACAGCTTGTGCCATATCTTTCTTTCTTTGTTTGGGTTTATAGGGCCACTGACAGCTTGTGCCGTATCGAGCTCTGCTTCCTAGTATACGGAGGAGAGATGTGGCCCAAAGCTGAGCCATGAAAGAAAAGGCAAGAGGAGGTCATTTGTAAATAGGAAAAGAAACTAGAAAACACAAATAACCAGCACATTCTAGAGAGGAGCTTACGATGACGTTTCGGTCAGACAGACCGTTTTGGTCCAAGTCAGACCAAAACGTCGTCGTAGACTTTTCTCTCCAATGACATGAGGTGACTTTTAATTATAGCCCTAAATTGATTGGTAGATAGGGAACCTTTCGCTGGTTCGGCAATGAATTCCAGATCTTGGGGCCCTTTATGTGCACTGCATTTTCGCATAGTGTGAGTTTTAGTTTAATATCTTTATTATGCACCTCATACCCATCCTGTGGGTGGTAGTCAAAAGATTACAGAGGTATATAATGGGACCAGGGACTGGGCCCGAAAGTTATGATTGGTGAACTAGTTACAAAGGTAATGAACTCCAGGTAGATCTGGTCACAGTCATGGCAAGTTACAAAGGTAATGAACCATCTACACTCCTATACATGGTTACAATCATGAACAAATTACAAAGTAATGAGTTATAAGTACACCCACACGAGCGCGCGCGCACACACACACACACACAAATCGACCTGACGACACTGGAGGACAGGAGAGATAGGGGGGACATGATATCGACATATAAAATACTGAGAGGAATTGACAAGGTGGACAGAGACAGAATGTTCCAGAGATGGGACACAGCAACAAGGGGTCACAGTTGGAAGTTGAAGACTCAGATGAATCACAGGGATGTTAGGAAGTATTTCTTCAGTCACAGAGTTGTCAGGAAGTGGAATAGTCTGGGAAGTGATGTAGTGGAGGCAGGATCCATACATAGCTTTAAGGAAAGGTATGATAAAGCTCATGATGCAGGGAGAGAGTTCCCGCCTCCACTATATCGTTCGCTAGACATATGTTAGTTAGTTACCATTTTGTCCTAGGCACATGTCGATTAGACACTAGGCCTGTTGTATGTGTATGTGTGTGTGTGTGTAAGGAAACACTTCGAAATGTTTCCGCCCCGTCGGGAATAGAACCCGGGCCCTCCGTGCGTGAAGCGAGAGCTTTACCACCAGACCACCGGGGCTTGTGTAATGTGTGTGTGTGTATGTGTGTGTGTGTTAGTTACCATTTTGTCCTAGGCACATGTCGATTAGACACTAGGCCTGTTGTATGTCTGTGTGTGTGTGTGTAACGAAACACTTCGAAATGTTTCGGCCCCGCCGGGAATTGAACCCGGGCCCTCCGTGCGAGAAGCAAGAGCGCTAGCCACCATGCCATCGGAGCGTGTGTGTGTGTATGTGTGTGTGTTAGTTACCATTTTTTTTTGTCCTAGGCACATGTCAATTAGACACTAGGCCTGTTGTATGTATGTGTGTGTATGTGTGTGTAAGGAAACACTTCGAAATGTTTCTGCCCCACCGGGAATTGAACCCGGCCCCTCCGTCCCCTCCGTGCGTGAAGCAAGAGCTTTACCACTGGGCCACCGGGGCGTAAGTGTATATGTATGTGTGTGTATATGTATGTGTGTATGTATGTGTATGTGTGTGTGTGACCCAACAATTAAAACTTGCACCAAGAACTCTCATTACAGTTGTGACCGGGTGTAGACTAGTGAATTGTTCATTACTTTATAATTTGTTCATGATTGTAACCATGTATAAACGTAAGTAAGTTAATTTACTTACATAATTCATTACCTTTGTAACTTGTGAGTTCATTACCTTTGTAACTTGCGAGTTCATTACCTTTGTAGCTTGTGAGTTCATTACCTTTGTAGCTTGTGAGTTCATTACCTTTGTAACTTGTGAGTTCATTACCTTTGTAACTTGTGAGTTCATTACCTTTGTAACTTGTGAGTTCATTACCTTTGTAACTTGTGAGTTCATTACCTTTGTAACTTGCTCAGCTATCAAAACTTTGGGGTCCAGTCCCTGGACCCATTATGTACCTCTGTAATCTATTGACTACCGCCCACAGGATGGGTATGGGGTGCATAATAAAGATATCAAAAAATGCAGGGAGAGTGACCCCTGGAATTCTCTCCAGGTAGACTCCAGGTAGCGGCCAGTGAAGAGGCCGGGCCAGAAACTATGAATCGACCCCTGCAATCACAACTAGGTGAGTACAATGGCTCACGCAGACACACACACACGCACACGAGCGGGGCCAGGAGCTGAGTCTCGACCCCTGCAACCACAATTAGATGAGTACACACACAGACCAGCCGGGCTGTGGTTCGTACGTTGGACTTCGTGCGGCCAGCAGTAACAGCCTGGTTGATCAGGCTCTGATCCAACATGAGGCCTGGTCACAGACCAGGCCGCAGGGGCGTTGACCCCTGGAACTCTCTCCAGGTATACTCCAGGTATACACACACACACACACGTGGTAATGCTATATTTACAGTGAGCAAAGTCAGGGTATTTCTCCAGAATGGTCCGTAATATACCACTGTGGATAAAATACTTTGCCATTTCTTGAACATTTCCGAGTGTGTTGTCTCTGAATTCATTAATTTTATCGCACTCCAGTACATAATGACGCAGGGTGTGACAATAGTCCATCTGGCAAAGTTTACATTTCGTTTGATCTACATTTGGTGGTGGTGATAACCTGCCAAAGATACTTATAACCCAGCCGGAGGCGGGCGGTAGTGACATCCAAGAGCCTGCTTATTTTGTGGGATGCACCATAGACATGTTATAGAAACCGTTGTTCTGGTTAAAGTTGTTGGATATACAGATAAGTGATGACTCCAGGATTCTTCGGTATTGAGTGTTGTCTTCTCTGACGATAAGTCTTGCGTTTCTGTAGTTGATTAAAGGATTGAGTCAATAAAGAATCACATTATACTGCTTATGTGTTATATTTCCATTGTGTCGGTATTTTATACCATTTATTTCCACTGAGGTACTACAGTTGTGCTGTCTCACAATAGTAATATGATTGCTTTGGTTCCCAGCCTTGACATACTTGGCAGTATGATATTCTGGCCTAGTACCATAGGCCAGACATACTGGCCAAGTATGTCAAGGCTGGGAACCAAAGCAATCATATTACTATTGTGAGACAGCACAACTTTGTAGTACCCTCAGTGGAAATAAATGGTATAAAATACCGACACAATGGAAATATAAACACATAAGCAGTATAATGTGATTCTTTATTGACTCAATCCTTTAATCAACTACAGAAACGCAAGACTTATCGTCAGAGAAGACAACACTCAATACCGAAGAATCCTGGAGTCAAACACCTCCTACTGTACAGTAATAAAGGAATGGAACAGACTGCCTGCACATGTCAAAGCCAATCAAAGCATGAACCAGTTCAAGAAGAGAGCCAAAAGGTACCTAATGAATGTAGCCACAGAAAGGCAGGAGAGTGATTGTTTATTTTTGAGCTAACACACATGTAAATAATAATAACTCCATGTACCTTATTCCTTGTATATCTCCTTTATAGTATAATAATAGCAATGGGCTAGTAACCCCTTCTCCTGTACAAATCTACTAAAAACGAGAAGAAGAAAAACTTTATAAAATTGGGTTGTCTGAATGTGCGTGGATGTACTGCGGATGATAAGAAAGAGATGATTGCCGATGTTATGAATGAAAAGAAGTTGGATGTCCTGGCCCTAAGCGAAACAAAGCTGAAGGGGGTAGGCGAGTTTCAGTGGGGAGAAATAAATGGGATTAAGTCAGGAGTATCTGAGAGAGTTAGAGCTAAGGAAGGGGTAGCAATAATGTTGAAGGATCAGTTATGGAAGGAAAGAGGGAATATAAATTGTAAATTCAAGGATTATGTGGATTAAAATAAGGGTCAGATGCGAAAAGTGGGTCATAATAAGCGTGTATGCACCTGGAGAAGAGAGGAGTGTAGAGAGAGAGAGATTTTGGGAGATGTTAAGCGAATGTATAGGAACTTTTGAACCAAATGAGAGAGTAATTGTGGTAGGGGACCTAAATGCTAAAGTGGGAGAAACATGCAGAGAGGGTGTAGTAGGTAAGTTTGGGGTGCCAGGTGTAAATGATAATGGGAGCCCTTGATTGAACTTTGTATAGAAAGGGTTTAGTTATAGGTAATACATATTTTAAGAAAAGAGGATAAATAAGTATACAAGATATGATGTAGGGCGTAATGACAGTAGTTTGTTGGACTATGTATTGATAGATAAAAGACTGTTGAGTAGACTTCAGGATGTACATGTTTATAGAGGGCTACAGATATATCAGATCACTTTTAGTTATAGCTACAGTGGGAGTAAAAGGTAGATGGGATACAAGGAAAATAGAATCAGTAAGTAAAGAAGGTGAAGGTTTATAAACTAAAAAGGAGGCAGTTAGGGTAAGATATAAACAACTATTGGAGGATAGATGGGCTAGTGAGAGTGTAGGCAATGGGGTCGAAAATGTATGGGGTAGATTTAAAAATGTAGTGTTAGAGTGTTCAGCAGAAGTTTGTGGTTACAGGCGAGTGGGTGCGGAGGGAAGAGGAGCGATTGGTGGAATGATGATGTAAAGAGAGTAGTAAGGGAGAAAAGTTAGCATATGAGAGGTTTTACAAAGTAGAAGTGATGCAAGGAGGGAAGAGTATATGGAGAGAAAAGAGAGGTTAAAGAGTGGTGAAGCAATGTAAAAAGAGAGCAGATGAGAGAGTGGGTGAGATGTTATCAGCAAATTTTGTTGAAAATAAGAAAAAGTTTTGGAATGAGATTAATAAGTTGAGGAAGCCTAGAGAACAAATGGATTTGACAGTTAAAAATAGGAGGAGAGTTATTAAATGGAAGTTAAGTATCGGGAAGATGGAGAGAATATTTTGAGATTTGTTAAATGTTGATGAAGACAGGAAGCTGTGATTTCGTGTGTAGGGCAAGGAGGAATAACATCTTGTAGGAGTGTGGAAGAGCCAGTTGTGGGTGTAGGGAAGTTCGTGAGGCAGTGGGTAGAATGAAAGGGGTAAGGCAGCTGGGATTGATGGGATAAAGATAGAAATGTTAAAAGCAGGTGGGGATATAATTTTGGAGTGGTTGGTGCTATTATTTAATAAATGTATGGAAGAGGGTAAGGTACCTAGGGATTGGCAGAGAGCGTGTATTGTTCCTTTGTATAAAGGCAAAGGGACAAAAGAGAGTGCAAAAATTATAGGGAATAAGTCTGTTGAGTGTACCTGGTAAAGTGTATGGTAGAGTTATTATTGAAAGAATTAAGAGTAAAACAGAAAGCAGGATAGCAGATGAACAAGGGGCTTTAGGAAAGGTAGGGGTGTGTAGACCAAGTGTTTACAGTGAAACATATAGGTGAACAGTATTTGGATAAGGGTAAAGATGTTTTTGTGGCATTTATGGATTTGGAAAAGAGCGTATGATAGGGTAGATAGGGGGCAATGTGGCAGATGTTGCAGGTGTATGGAATAGGAGGAAGGTTACTGAAAGCAGTGAAGAGTTTTTATGAGGATAGTGAGGCTCAGGTTAGAGTGTGTAGGAGGAAGGGACTATTTCCCAGTAAAAGTGGGCCTTAGACAAGGATGTGTGATGTCACCGTGGTTGTTCAATATATTTATAGATGGGGTTGTAAGAGAAGTGAATGCGAGGTCTTGGCAAGAGGTGTTGGGCTAAAAGATAAAGAAGCAAATACAAAGTGGGAGTTGTCACAGTTGCTTTTGCTGATGACACTGTCTTTGGGAGATTCTGAAGAGAAGCTGCAGAGGTTGGTGGATGAATTTGGTAGGGTGTGTAAAGAAGAAAATTGAAAGTGAATATAGGAAAGAGTAAGGTGATGAGGATAACAAAAAGAATAGGTGACGAAAGATTGGATATCAGATTGGAGGGAGAGAGTATGGAGGAGGTGAATGTATTCAGATATTTGGGAGTGGACATGTCGGCGGATGGGTCTATGAAGGATGAGGTGAATCATAGAATTGATGAGGAAAAGGGTGAGTGGAGCACTTCGGAGTCTGTGGAGACAAAGAACCTTGTCCATGGAAGTAAAGAGGGAATGTATGAGAGTATAGTTATACCAACGCTCTTATATGGGTGTGAAGCATGGGTGATGAATGTTGCAACGAGGAGAAGGCTGGAGGCAGTGGAGATGTCATGTCTGAGGTCAATGTGTGGTGTGAATATAATGCAGAGAATTCGGAGTTTGGAAATTAGGAGGAGGTGGGGATTACCAAAACGATTGTCAGAGAGCTGAGGAGGGGTTGTTGAGGTGGTTTGGACATGTAGAAGAATGGAACGAGACAGAGTGACTTCGAGTGTATAAATCTGTAGTGGAGGGAAGGCGGGGTAGGGGTCGGCCTAGGAAAGGTTGGAGGAGGGTAAAGGAAGTTTTGTGTGCGAGGGCTTGGATTCCAGCAAGCATGTGTGAGCGTATTTGATAGGAGTGAATGGAGGCATATGGTTTTAATACTTGACGTGCTGTTGGAGTGTGAGCAAAGTAACATTTATGAAGGATTCAGGAAACCGGCAGGCCGGACTTGAGTTCTGGAGATGGGAAGTACAGTGCCGGCACTCTGAAGGAGGGTGTAAATGTTGCAGTTTTATAACTGTAGTGTAAAGCACCCTTCTGGCAAGACAGTGATGGAGTGAATGATGATGAAAGTTTTTCTTTTTCGGGCCACCCTGCCTTGGTGGGAATCGGCCGATGTGTTAAAAAAAAAAAAAAAAATAAAATA
>WNWK01058393.1:0-10467 GCA_009830355.1 Cherax destructor | reverse complement strand
ACATTCAGATTCTGACACCCTTACCGGGCTGGACCTAGTACAATCAGACTTCAATATTCAATTGAACGAATTTTTTTTTTCAGAATTCCATTTATATGGCCTCTTTTCCCCTTACATTGAGATACTCTACCCAAATTCATAGGAAATACATTTTGAAATCCGCATTTTCCTAGGAATGCCCGGTAAAGGATTAAATTCCAAACAGACATACAAAAAATTTTCCCAAGAAAATCTCAAAGACAGTAGGCATACTATCAAAGATACACCCTATGTGCCCCAATCAGCTCTCCTTGCACTGATCATTCACTCATCTACCCTTACCTTACCTACGGAATTTGGGGCATGGGGATCAACAACATTAAATGACCTTAGACCGCTCATAACCCAGCAAAAGGCTGCAGTCGGAATGATAACAAATTCCCACTCTAGACAGCATCACCAATATTCAAAAGCCTAAAACTACTCACCGTAAAGAACATTCACACTTATTTTTGTGCCTACTATATACATAGAACTCTACACTCTAATATAAACCTCCGCTCAAAATTCTCCTCACCAACTTTAACAGCACCCATGACCATAACACAAGACACAGATCACTTTTTATATCCCCCGTGTCCATATCACCCTGTGAAAATTCTATGCACATAAAGGGCCCCAAAATCTGGAATTCATTACCAGAAAATACTAAAATAACCTGGTCTGAACATCAATTTAAGACTCTCTCAAAACCACCTACTTACCCTAAACTAAATACTCATACTGTAAACTACTTTCAACAATGCTCAGTGTTATTTTCCTGTAATATAATTGCAATATTTACTATTAATGTAACCATCCTAAAAAACACCTGTCACAATGTAACATCCTCAGATGGTAATTTGAGTAAATTTATTAACTGTTATAAGCTAATGTTTAACAAAAACAAACTCAATCAATTTTTTAGTATTAAGTAGTATAAAAGCCATTAGATTTAGTCTGCCCATAATGCCATGGCATAATAGTGGCTCTCTTGCATTTCAGTTCATGATTGTAATTACAAAATCTCAATGAAACTTGCAAAAGAAATAAAATATTATTATTATTATTATTATTATTATTATAATGGATAACTGGACCAGAATACTGACTACTTGTTACAAAAAACCCCGTAAAGGCTGAATGCTAGAGGGACAGACCTTTCTAGTATCACTGGAGATGTCTATTCTTAATAGATATCACATTTTTGTAACAGGAGGTACCAGTGATCATTCTCCAGAGTACAGGGGGCTCCCAATGAAAAGTAGGGACACCATTGCTACACTAAGAGAAAACACCATAAGTGTCTTTGGGCCCAAGACTGTTTAAGAGCCTCCCACCATGCATAAGGAGAATTGCCAAAGGCCCCTTGCTGCCTTCAAGAGGGAGCTGGACAGATACTTTAAGTCGGTGCTGGATCAGCTTTGGGGTTTTGGTTGTAAGTTGGACTACGTGCAGCAGCAGTAACAGCCTGGTTGATCAGCCCCTGATCCACTGGGAGGCCTGGTCATGGACGGGGCCCCTGGGGCATTGAACCCTGGAATACCCTCCAGGTAGACCACTAATGACTCTCCAGAGTACAGGAGGTACCACTAATGACTCTCCAGAGTACAGGAGGACCACTAATGACTCCCAGAGACAGGAGGTACCACTAATCATTCTCCATAGTATGGGAGGTACCACTGATCACTCTCCAGAGTACAGGAGGTACCACTAATCACTCTCCAGAGACAGGAGGTCCCACTAATCACTCTTCACAGTATAGGAGGTACCACTAATCACCTTCACAGTATAGGAGGTACCACTAATCACTCTTCACAGTATAGGAGGTACCACTAATCACTCTCCAGAGTACAGGAAGCACCAGTGATCACATATCGACATAACAAAAAAATGTACAACTGTATCAGACTCTACGAAATTAATAACACGATAAAAATGTTGAGTAATACTTGATAAAGCTGTGTTGTATTTTACCTACACACTAACCCTGGGAAGTCTCGTGAGGGTGAGGAGGAGGAAGACAATAAACCATTCATCTTCCAGTAAGTCTCCCACCACTGTTACACCACCACATGAGGACCAAGCACACCTATGACAAAGACAAAGTATTATGTATATCATTTGTGTTTTATATACAACATACAGTATAACATACGACTCTACATTGTTGGGAAATGGCTCATGTGGTGAAAAAAAAGATACAGGTGCCATCACTAATCCGGCATCATTGGGACCTGTAGTGTGCTGAATTAGTGAGTTTGCCGGATTACAGAGTGGTTAGTTAGAATAAATACACTTAATTAACTTATCAATAGAGACTGCTACATCATCTTCATTTTCATCACTGCTTTCTCCTCCACTAGCTTGCTGCTGTGATTTACAACCATCTGCACAATTTCTGAGTCACATAATGATGAAATTTGAAGTTATCCTAGCTGAAATCAGTGCTGGATTATTGAACCGGATAACTGATTGCCAGATTAGTGATGGCCTAACTGTACTATATTTCGCGTCATAAGACTTGCTTTAGTTTCAATGACTCGGCATCAGACGTAACTGGGAGAGACAGCCCACCCCACACCCCAAACTTATAGCTCCTGTCACTGACCTTCAGTTTATAGGATGCGGGGTGGTTTTTGGAAACATTTTAGGGAAAAAAAGTGTTTCTAATAAGCGCGAAATACGATACATGTACATTGGACCCTTGGTTAAAGGCCGTTCCGGTTAAAGGCCAACTCGGATAGAGGCCGGTTTTCACTCCTGGTTGGGAGGCCGTTTTCGGTTAGAGGCTGGTTTTTCGGCCCGGTTAGAGGCTGTTTTTCGGTTAGAAGCCGTATGGGATGCGCCCGTCCACCGGCTGGGGCCGCGGGCTTCAGTTTGCCTGTGTCCCCGGGGTGCGTGAGGAAGTTCTGCTCATTCATCCAAACATTTTGTTATAATCCATTGTTTTTGGTGGTTATTTATCAAGTGCAACTGCGAAATAAGTCACCATGGTCCCAAGGAAAGTTCTTAGTAAAGTTCCTTTTTGGGAAAGAAAGTGAGAAACATGATAGAACTCAAAGGCAGGCAAGAGGCAAGGAGAGAGTAGGCATGCAGGGAGTGTAGCAGACATGCAGGGAGTGTAGCAGACATGCAGCGAGTGTAGCAGGCATGCAGGGAGTGTAGCAGGCATGGAGGGGGTGTAGTTGGTGGAGTGACTCTAAGCTGATCCTAGTGCCATTAAAATACCACAGAGAGAGCTTTGCTACCTGAAGTCCTTATGGATGGGGATTACCCTTCCAAACACAACTCCTCCCTCTTTCCTCCCTATCTTCCAGAAGTCAGCTTTAGTGTTCAATAAAGGTATGTAATACTGATTTAATTGTTTTTTTTTTTTTTTTGAATTTTTTTGTCTGGAAGGGATTAATTGTATTTACATTAATTCTTATGGGGAATATTATTTCTTTAAAATTTGGCTTAAGGCCAAGTTTTGAACAGATTACGGCCTTTAACTGAGGGTCCACTGTACAGTGGCCCCCCGGTTTTTTGGAGGGGAAAGGGAAAACCGGATTTGAGGATCCACTGGGTCATGTATGGAGTTTCCACCCGCCGCCGCCGTGCTTCCTCAGGGAATCACACTCAGTCTGCGTCTCTTTTATTGAGTTGGGTTCCGCATTCATCCATTCATTTTTGTGCTTGTTTATTGATTGTGACTGTGAAATAAGACACCAACCAAAGAAAGTTCAGAGTCCCGGGCCTTTTTGGAAGAAAGTGAAAAAACACGATAGAATTCAAGAAAGAATTTTCAAAAATAAATGGCGAGTGGGGAGTTTCCGGGATGTATGGCAAGTTGACATCAACAATATGTTCCATCCTGGCGAAGAAAGCAGAAATCAAGAAAGCTGATGTTGCAAAGGAGTAAATATGTAACAAAAAAAATCACAAATAATCGAGGATGTGGAGAAGTTGTTGGTGGATCAACAAAAAACAGTTAGGGGAGATAGTGTTTCAGAGGGGAAAATTTTGTAAAGTAAGGCAGTTGCATGGGATCTCTGAAAAAAATGCCTGGAACGAGTGCTGTGTTAGTGAATTTAAGGCTCAGCAAAGGCAGGGTTTGAAGATTTAACCCTTTTTACTATCGCAAGCCCTATTCTGAAACTGTCATTTATGTCGCAAAAAAATTCCCCCCCCCAAAAAAAAAAAAAAAAAAAAAAAAAAATTTTCCAAAAAAGAGGGTTATTTTTCGATTGTTTAAAGCCCAAAAAAAAAAAAAATTTTGATCAGTGCTAGAGAAAGAGGCTAAAGTTGGCAGAAAAAGAGCCCATGGCAACAGCGGTAATGCCCCCCCAAATACAAGGTTTTTTATTTTCCAATATTTTTTTTTTCCCAAATAACTTATGGGCTTGGGGACCAGTGGGGGCAGTGTACATATATACACTTGTTGTATTCAACACAATAACTGCACAAACATTAGATTATATTGTTTAAAAACTGTTTAAAAAAACCAACAATACAAAAAATTGTTTATTATATTGTTCTATAATATATATACACAAAATAATGACTGGGCACTTTCCATCAACTTCCCTTAGCACTTGAAGTTGAAGCCGGGGTGTGTGTGTGGGCACTAAATTTGCTGAGTCACGGGAAGGCAGCTGTCAAAATGACATATTATACCATTTGTTCAAAAGAGTACGACTTTTTCGGGGGCATGTTAAAACACCCACATAGGCTCCTCCAACCACCCGTGGAGACTAAAATTATTTTTAAGTAGATATTTCTTTGGGTACCTGAAGGATTTACCCATGGCTGCCTCACTGTCTGCAACCTGTCAAAACAAATGGGGTCCCATGTCTTTCCCCCCCAAAACCCCCTTCCTTTCCTTCCTAGTTCCTTTTTTCCTTCATTCCCTTTCCCTTTTTTTCTTCCCCTTCCTTCCTTACTTATTTCCTTCCTTCCCCTCTCTCTCTCTTCCTTCCTGCCTTCCTTTTCTTTTTTTCTTCCCTTTCCTTTTTTTTTTCCTTTCTTTCTTCCTTCCTTACTTATCTTTCCTTCCTTCCCTCATCTCTTCTTCCTTCCTTACTTTCCCTTTTTCTCTTTTTTCTTTTCCCTTTCCTTTTCCTTTTCCCTTTCCCTTTCCCTTTCCCTTTCCCTTACTTTCTTTCTTCCTTCCTTCTTGTATCCAAGGCATTGCTTTCGGTCACAAACTCCTAAAAACCCATGAAATTCATCTTCAGAGACACTTCCATCTGTGTTAGAGCTATCACTGGGGAAAAAGAAAAGTCCCCGATTCGCAGGGAGTCAGATATTTCTTACCACTAGGCATGCTGAACATGGACTACTGAAATGGCTTTCCCACAATGCACCACTGGCTCCCCGATTTTTTTATACTGCGCACACTGACCATGGAGACCCATTCTCTCACATGTGGGCCTACCAGCTTTCTCCCACTTGATTTGAGGCCGCTAGAATTTATGCATATAATACGTCGGAAACATTGGCTCGTAAGACGTATATATACAATCGAAACAGTCAAAGGGTTAAGAAGCATAGTGGCATACATGTTATAAGGCAGGCAAGGCGCAAGTTTAGACAAACGTGCGGCTGAAGAATTCTGTGCATGAATTCCCAAGCAATATAGAGGCTGAAGTGTGACGAAACATCTTTTGGAAAAAATGCCAAAGAGGACCTACATCACCAGGGAGGAAAGGCACTGCCAAAACACAAGCCTAAAGGACAGGCTAATCTTTTGTTCTGTGGTAGCTATGGGATTTAAAAGGAAGCCTTTACTTGTGTATCATTCTGAAATCCCAAGTGTTCAAAGAAAACAGGTCATGAAGAGTAAATTTGTGTGATGTGGGAAGGCTAACAATAAGGCATGGGTCACGAGGCAAATTTTTATTGATGGCAATGAAGTGTTTGGGCCCGAGGTGAAGAAATACCTCCTGAAAATAAACTGCCACTTAGCCCTTTCCTGGTAATAGACAATGCTCCTGCTCATCCTCCAGAATGGAAGACCTATTTTTAAGGAATGTAATTTCACAAGTGAAATTCCCTTCTGCCCCTAATACATCCTCTCATCCAGCCCATGGACCAGCAGGTCATTCCTTTCTTCAAAACTCTACACCAAAGCAATTTCAAAGGTGCTTAAGTGACCTCAAACACTGAACTGACCCTAAGAGAGTTCTGGGGGAATACTTAATATCCCCAATTGCATAATCCCTTTTAGAAAAGGCTTGGAGGGGGGACTTCCCGGACTTTTAACTTTTTGGGGAAAATTTGGGCCCGAATGTGTCCAAGAGAAGGATTTTGAAGGGGAGGTTGACCCTGAGGACAATATGCCTATTGTGGAATGTAGTATTGTGCTTGCTGCTGCAGGTATGATTATGGCTTCTAGTATCATATCATTCTCAATATGAGATGAAGCTGGATATTTTAGAACATGATGTTTGGAGGAGCCAGCTGTTTTTGTGAATGAATTCATTGTTGGTGAGTCACCCATTCACTCCACTAAGAATGCTCAAAGCACCAGAAACTCTGTAATGCAGTCAATGCCATTTAGAACTTTCACTGTTGCAATCCCAAAAATTTAAAGTGCTAATAGTGTCACAATGTAAAAATAAATAAATAGGAATGAGTGGAGGTAAGGGGTTTTTTATGACTTGATGTGCTATTGGAGGTAGAAGGTAACATTTATAAAGGGGATTTGGTGAAACTGGTAAACCAGACTTGAGTTGTGGAGGCAGGAAGTACAGTGCCTTCATTCTAAAGGAGGTAGGGATATTTGCAATTTTGAACTGAGTATCAGCCCCCCTCTGGCAAGACACTGAAAAAGTGAGTGATGGTGACAGTGTTCTTTGGCTGCCCACTGGTGGGAGATGGCCAACTTGTTGAAAAAAAAAAAAAATTGACACTATCAGTACTTTTAACTTTGGGGGGTCACAACAGTGAGTGCTAAGGGCATAGACTGTATTACAGTCCTCCTAATGCTTTCAGCATTCTAAGTGGAGTGAATGGTTGTCTAGTCAACAGTGAATGCATGCCCAAGCACAGCTGGCCCCCCACAGTAGTAATCAGTGAAGAGGCAGGGCCAGGAGCATGACCTGATCCCTGCAACCACAAATAGGTGAGTACAGACATCACAACTCAAAATCTCCAGCTTCACCTCCAGTTTTACCTGAGTATACCTGGGGAGGGTTTTGGGGTCAACGCCCCCACGGTCCAGCCTGTGACCAGGCCTCATGGTGGATCAGGGCCTGATCAACCAGGCTGTTACTGCAAGCCACACGTGTAACAATACCTGCAGCAGCAAGATACAGAGAATGTCTTACACAGATGCTGATACTCAACACTACCTTAACCTTGAGGGTCCAGACCCTCAATGTGAAAAGTGTTCACAGGGTCCAAGAATTAAAAAAAAATTATTTTTTTTTTATGAAATGGTAGAGAATCCTTTTAGGGAGGTAATTTAAAAAAAAAGTACGAAATTTCATGGAAAATTAACGAACTTATGCTTTTGCGAATTTTGCTCAGTCACTGATTTTTAGGCATCGGCGAATTTGCCCAATATGACTCCCATTTTAGGCCAATTACATTGTTCCAGTCGACCAAATTCTTAGCTATTTCACTAGTATGCCTTCTATTTTATCAACTGGGGCACAAGAACCCGCCCAACCAACTATTTCAACTACCCAATAAAGTGATCAGAAATTGGTAATTTGGCCAATTTCACACGAATTTCAAAATATTCCATTTTCAAAATAGGGTCCAGAATAAACAATGCAGGCATTCCAGGCACTAAAATAACATTTCCCCTGTTCATTAGTTATGTTTCAAGCTATACACATGAATTTCATTTGATTTTTTTTTCACGAAAAGAATTTTTAGTCATACCAAAAAAAAGATTTACTTTACCAATATTGTTTTATGTAATTGTATAAATACTATCAATGCTTTCATGAACGCACATTAGACCCACCAGTTAACTTTAGTGGTGCATGAGGGATTTGTTTATTTGCATCGGCAATAATTGAACATTGCCGCTACTTTGAGCCAATTTCAAGCTTTTTTATCCCTAAAACCAAAAAATCATCTATATTTCTGTAATATGTCTTCCATTCTATCGAATGAGACTATGAAACTGCGAATACTACCATAAAAACCATACGAAAATAACTGAAAAGCGCTGTTTTAATCCAAAACAGATCGCAGCTTTTTTTTCCAGTTTGCCTGGGCAGGTTTTTTTTGTATAGTGCAACTTACCAAAAGACCCATTCTCTCATATCGAGGCCCAAATTTCCCAAAGCTTATCTGAGGGAAGAGCCCCAGACGTAGATATGGCACTGACCCTGGCTTAAAAGCGGTAGAACTACGCCACTGACCCTAAAGGGGGTTAAACAAAGCGTGTCTGTTGTTTTGATGGTGCATGATGTAATTCTCACAATGACCAAAGCTGATGCATGAAAAGCACGGTGACCACCCACACAGGGCAAGGCGGGTGCCCTACGGCAGGGAGGGCAGGTCAGAGTAAGCATATCACAGCAGACAGGGCAACTAGGGTAAGGAAGAGCAGGCAGGGGAAAACCAAGGCAGGCAGGGCACACATGCAGGACAGGGGGCCCGAATTCAGGAAAAGGCAGGCCAAAGCAGGCAAGAAGCACAGTCCATAGCAGGCAAGGAAGACAGTCCATGCAGGAAAAAGCACAGTCCAGAGCAGGAAGGAAGCACAGTCCAGAGCAGGCAAAAGCCGACAGAGCAGGCAAGGAAGCACAGTCCAGAGCAGGAAAACACAGTCCAGAGCAGGCAAGGAAGCACACCAGAGCAGGTGTGATGGGCAGCCCAGACAGGGTTTTAAGGAAGACCAGAGCAGATTGGGAAAGACAGACCAGAGCAGCGGAAGAACAGACAAGAGCAGGCTGTGAAGGACAGATCAGAGCAGTTTGGGGAAAGGGCAGACCAGAGCAGGGGGGAAGGACAGATCAGAGCAGGGTGTGAAGGACAGATAAGAGCAGGTGTGGGAAAGGGAAAACCAGAGCAGGCTGAAAAACAACCAGAGCAGGCTGTGAAGGGCAGATGGGGGGCTGTGAAGGAAGACCAGAGCAGGCTGTGAAGGACAGATCAGAGCAGACTGTGAAGGACAGACCAGAGCAGACGGAAGGACAGACCAGAGCAGGCTGCGGGACGATCAGAGCAGGCTGTGAAGAACAGATCAGAGCAGGCTGTGAAGAACAGATCAGAGCAGACATGAAGAACAGATCAGAGCAGATGTGAAGGACAGATCCCGGTGTGAAGAACAGATCAGAGCAGACTAAAGAACATATCAGAGTAGGCTGTGAAGGAGAGATCAGAGCAGGCGGGAAAGGGCAGATCAGAGCAGGCTGTGAAGGACAGGTAAGAGCAGGCTGTGAAGGACAGATCAGAGAGACTGAAAGGGGATCAGAGCAGGCGAAGGACTGATCGGCATGTGAAAGAAGATCAGAACAGGCTGTGAAGAACAGATCAGAGAAGCTTTAAGGGCAGACCAGAGCAGGCTGTGAAGAACAAAACAGAGCAGGTATGAAGAACAGATCAGAGCAGGCTGTGAAGAACACATCAAACAGACTGTGAAGAAATATCAGAGCAGGCTGTGAAGAACATATCAGAGCAGATTGGGAAAAACATATCAGAGCAGGCTGTGAAGAAAACAGAGCAGACGAAGAACACATCAGAGCAGACTTAAGAACATATCAAGAATGTGAAAACATTTTAAAGACGAAGGGCAATCAGTGCAGGCTGTGAATGACAGATCAGAGCGGGGTGTGAAGGAAAATCAGAGCAGTCTGTGAAGGACAGACGGGGAGACTGTGGAGAACAGATAAACAGGGGAAGGACAGATCAGGCAGGGTGAAGGACAGATCAGAGCAGACTGTGAAGGACAGATCAGAGAAGGCTGTGAAGGACAGATCAGAGAAGGCTGTAAAGGGACAGATCAGAGTGGGCGGAAGGACAGATCAGAGCAGGGTGTGAAGGACAGATCAGAGAGGCTGTGAAAAGATCAGAGCAGGCGAAGAACAGATCAGAGCAGGCTGTGAAGGACAGATCAGAGCAGGCGGGAAGTACATATCAGAGCAGGTTGTGAAGGACAGACCAAAGCAGGTGTGGGACAGATAAACAGGCGTAAGTACAGATCAGAGGGCTGTGAAGGATAGATTAGAGCAGGTTGAAAATGACAACAGGCTGTGAAGGACAGACCAGAGCGGGTTTGAAGCAAACAACGGGACGAAAAAGGGAGATCAAGCAGGCTGTGGAACAGATCAGAGCAGGGGGAAAGGGAAAGATCAGGCAGGGGGGAAGGACAGAAAACAGGCTGTGAAGGAAAACCAGAGCAGGCTGTGAAGAAAGATCAGAGCAGATGTGAAGGACAGATCAGAGCAGGCGAAGAACAGATCAGAGCAGATTTGAAGAACAGATCAGAGCAGACGGGGGGTG
>WNWK01058392.1:0-10468 GCA_009830355.1 Cherax destructor | reverse complement strand
TTTTTTATTAACACATCGGCCGATTCCCACAATGAACAACACAAGACTCTGCAGGTGGTGCAACATTCACACAATAAACTACACAAGACTGTGCAGGTGGTGCAACATTCACACAATGAACTACACAATTCTCTGGAAATTTTCAAAATTCTCTGGAAATTTTGTAAATTCTCTGGTAATTTTGTAAATTCTCTGGAAATTTTGTAAATTCTCTGGAAATTTTCTAAATTCTCAGACATTTCCTCAAAATATTCTTTTGATCTCTCTAAAACCTCTTGTGCCACGAGTTTCTTGACGTATTGAAATATATTGTGGCCTAATTCATCTTGCGATAAATGGCAATATCCCTGCATCACAGTTTATCACAACTGTGTGTCTGAGACAGTAGAGTCGTCCTGGCCAGGTTGTAGCAGCGAGTCGTCCTGGCCAGGTTGTAGCAGCGAGTCGTCCTGGCCAGGTTGTAGCAGCGAGTCGTCCTGGCCAGGTTGTAGCAGCGAGTCGTCCTGGCCAGGATGTAGCAGCGAGTCGTCCTGGCCAGGTTGTAGCAGCGAGTCGTCCTGGCCAGGTTGTAGCAGCGAGTCGTCCTGGCCAGGTTGTAGCAGCGAGTCGTCCTGGCCAGGTTGTAGCAACGAGTCGTCCTGGCCAGGTTGTAGCAGCGAGTCGTCCTGGCCAGGTTGTAGCAGCGAGTCGTCCTGGCCAGGTTGTAGCAGCGAGTCGTCCTGGCCAGGTTGTAGCAGCGAGTCGTCCTGGCCAGGTTGTAGCAACGAGTCGTCCTGGCCAGGTTGTAGCAACGAGTCGTCCTGGCCAGGTTGTAGCAACGAGTCGTCCTGGCCAGGTTGTAGCAACGAGTCGTCCTGGCCAGGTTGTAGCAACGAGTCGTCCTGGCCAGGTTGTAGCAACGAGTCGTCCTGGCCGGGTTGTGCAACGAGTCGTCCTGGCCAGGTTGTAGCAACGAGTCGTCCTGGCCAGGTTGTAGCAACGAGTCGTCCTGGCCAGGTTGTAGCAACGAGTCGTCCTGGCCAGGTTGTAGCAACGAGTCGTCCTGGCCAGGTTGTAGCAGCGAGTCGTCCTGGCCAGGTTGTAGCAGCGAGTCGTCCTGGCCAGGTTGTAGCAGCGAGTCGTCCTGGCCAGGTTGTAGCAGCGAGTCGTCCTGGCCAGGTTGTAGCAGCGAGTCGTCCTGGCCAGGTTGTAGCAGCGAGTCGTCCTGGCCAGGTTGTAGCAGCGAGTCGTCCTGGCCAGGTTGTAGCAACGAGTCGTCCTGGCCAGGTTGTAGCAACGAGTCGTCCTGGCCAGGTTGTAGCAGCGAGTCGTCCTGGCCAGGTTGTAGCAACGAGTCGTCCTGGCCAGGTTGTAGCAACGAGTCGTCCTGGCCAGGTTGTAGCAGCGAGTCGTCCTGGCCAGGTTGTAGCAACGAGTCGTCCTGGCCAGGTTGTAGCAACGAGTCGTCCTGGCCAGGTTGTAGCAACGACCTCCAAACTTCTTGTTGTCTCCCGAGTCGCTTGCTGTTGTTTTCATCACTGAAAGTTTTTTTGTGTGTTTGTGCACGCGAGCTTTTATGGATCTGAGCTTTGCAATCACAAAAGAGGTGTAACATAAGAAATAATATTTATTACATTTTTTCATGGAGGTGGACAGATTAAGATTCGGGCAGTCACTTACACACAATACAACGTTCAGACATACGATTTTTCTTCTACATAACTGAAAAATATATTAATAAAGATACATAGTATGACATAAGAGGACTAAAATTCATACATTGAATAATGATATCTGGTGTCTTGGTGTACGTTCATGGCTTTCTTGGTGGGTGTAATTTCAAGACAGACCTTTCTGTGTCTCATGTAATTCCTCCCATCCATCAAGGTCACCTGGGACCTCCGGAAAGTGGGGAAGGTAAGACATTCAGTATGTTAAGTAAAGGACACAAATGCAACTAATGTGACAGTTTATTGTGGCAACGTTTCGCTCTCCAGGAGCTTTGTCAAGCCGTAAATGTAAATCAGTGAAGGTTTGGTGAGTGTATGCAGATTCCTCGTCAAGAAACTCAGGACTACAAATTCGGTATTATGCTCTTAAGAAAAATCCGGTGATGATGCCTCTTTTGGTCTTAGTATCTCTTGTTTTTAACGGCTTGACAAAGCTCCTGGAGAGCGAAACGTTGGCACAATAAAATGTCACATTAGTTGCATTTGTGTTCTTTTACTCAAAATATTGTCGGTAATTCTACCAATATTAATACAAGACATCCAGTAGACAGACGGATGAATTCCTGGTCACAAGATCCTGGGAAGAACTGATGTAGGAAGCTGGAGGTGAGGATACTGAGAGAGACGAGGCAAGCCTTTGTGAAGTAAAGGGGAGACACACTATACACACTACAGGAGGATACATATGCAAGCAACTGTAAGATGGTACAAAGTCCCAAAATTGAAAAGAAGTGTCAGTGCAGGACTAAGGCTTCCTTGATAATTGATGTAACAAAATTGTTAAAGTCGCTAGAGAAAAGTGGATTCAACAATTTGAATTTTTAATTTCAGAATCCTGTATTTATAATATGTAAAGTTATTATAGGAGAAAATGTTGAATAAAAAAAGGGATGGAGAGATGCGTTTACATAGACTATTAGAAAACCTTTGCTAGTGCTATTAGAGATACAAAGATCACTGGGTTATATGCAGTAATACAAGAAATATAAACGTTACTCTTATACATAGTAACACCAGAGCTGCAAATATCACAATATTATACCTGGTAAACTTAGAAAAACAAATATCACTCTTTTATATATAGTAATATTAAGGATACAATGATAACCTTGTTATCCATAATATCAGAGATATAAATGTTACTCTTATACATAATAACACTGGTGATGCCAAGATCACAATGTTTAACACAATAACACCAGAAATTGATAGATAAGGAAGTTATACTTAGAAACACAGAGATCACACTTTTACATGAAAGAAAATTTAGAAAAACTCAAATTAGACCATACAAATCTATGACATTTAAATAGACGACTAAAATAATCAATAAATGGCTTCACCATGGTAGTCTAGGTAGAGGAGTTCTCTTCTGGCTGGACTATGTTTCCAGCCTACCCGGGCGGGTGTATTTACTGGGCGCAGATTTCTGTGTGTCCTTCCCTGTAATTACATCTGCTTGTATATACTGATATTTCAACACTTGTGTTGTAATATCATATATGGGCAGTGCTTCATGGTGTTGCCGCATTTGAAGAGTTAAGTTCCTCTCTGAGGAAATGCTGTGTTTGGGGTTCACACCTCTCAACGTCCCCCTCAAATGTTGGAGTTTAAATCCAGTTTTTCCATTCATTATATGATAATATTTTGTTAAATGAGTGTAAGTGTAGAACACATTTTCACACATTGTCAAGGAGTGCAATGACTGGCTGATAGAACCATTGTAACGTGACTGATAGAACCATTGTAACCTGAAAAGTTGGTTCTGAAAAATTTCTTGTAATCTGCACTCTACATTGTCTAGTTTTCATCCTTATAACAAGAACCACAATATTACTGCAACCTGATGTTGTAGTTAATTATTCAACGTTCACTTTTCTGAATCACTTCAGAACACTTAACTAACTACAAGTTCATTTAGAAATAATTGATCTTAATAACTTTAACATGTTTCAATGTTTACTAAATGTTGTTATTTACACATACTTATTTGTCTGCACTTACACTGAACAAGTAAAAGATTACGAACAAATTTAGTGATTAATAAAAGGACACATGGTGGTAGCAGTAGTAGTAGTACTAGTAGTAGCAGTAGTAGTAGTACTAGTAGTAGTAGTAGTAGTAGTAGTAGTAGCAGTAGTAGTAGCAGTACTAATACTAGCGGTAGTAGTAGTAGCAATACTAATAGTAGTAGTAGCAGTAGTATTAGTAGCAGTACTAATACTAGCGGTAGTAGTAGTAGCAGTAGTAGTAGTAGCAGTACTAATACTAGCGGTAGTAGTAGTAGCAGTACTAATAGTAGTAGTAGCAGTAGTAGTTGTAGCAGTACTAATACTAGCGGTAGTAGTAGTAGCAGTACTAATAGTAGTAGAAGCAGTAGTAGTAGTAGCAGTACTAATACTAGCGGTAGTTGTAGTAGCTGTACTAATAGTAGTAGTAGCAGTAGTAGTAGTAGCAGAAGTAGAAGAAGAAGAGGTAACTCTTGGTTACTGTGTAATGGTGGAGTTAATTTTTAAGGCAAACTCGTCCTAATACTTAAAGAAGACTCAAGTCACTTTCGTCTTTAATCGTCATTTTAGACAATATTAAGCAGAATAAAGGCAGCTTCGTCATGTCTGAAATATTAGCACCAGTTCTCCTTAGAACTCCACATAGCACCCAAGAGTTACCTCTGATGCTACTACTACTAACACCACCACCACCACCACCACCACCACCACCACCACCACCACCACCACCACTACCACCACCACCACCAATAGCATGGACCTTCTTATGCTTTTTCACATTATTTTGTTACATATACTGGATATAACCTTTGACTCCTTTTGTTGTTTGTATAGATTTAACAAAGCAATAACACGTCTGGTTAGTTGCACATGTGTCCTGTTTACCCTACATTCTGCGCTAAAAAAATCCCAACACTGATAAACTAGACTCAGAAACCGTGCCATAAATGGTAGTGAGAAACTGTTCTCCAAATTATAAATATATTGTTTACTCTCACTGTATAAAGTTAGTTGCTAAGCTAAATAACTTCAGTTTTATACTGAACATATTCAACCCTTTAAAGTCTAATACGGATTATGCAATGAACTTTTATTATAAATCAATGAATGATCTGTGTAAACAAGAGTTCTTGATGGTCCGTGTGGCTACGTACTGAACCTTGATGGTCCGTATGGCTACGTACTGAACCTTGATGGTCCGTATGGCTATGTACTGAACCTTGATGGTCCGTGTGGCTACGTACTGAACCTTGATGGTCCGTGTGTCTACGTACAGAACCTTCAAATGTATGACACAATACACTTTCAGCTGTAGATCACTCTCACACTTACATCAATAATGTTATTGTATATTATTTTTATGACACCTAAAACTGTAGTTCATTACATACTCACCTGTGTAAGTCACCTGTGTAAGTCACCTGTGTAAGTCACCTGTGTAAGTCACTTGTGGTTTTACTTACACCTTCACCTCAACATCACCTCACATAATAACATGAAGTTCACCTCACACCTTCACCTCAACATCACCTCATATAATAACATGTAGTTTAACTCTGAACATTATTATAACTTGAGTTATTTCCTCTGTTATGCTGTACAGTCAGACATTTTATGGTATAATACATAACTACATAAATATATTTGTAATATCTCCATAATTTGAACGATCGTACTTATTATGTTAATTGTAAAATATAAATAAAACATAATAATATTAATTTTGATAATAAGTTCTGCTCCTCACATATTATAACACACTAATATAATATGATTCTGTATCTTTTTAAAAAAAAGTCACTCTCTTGGGGGGAGGAAAACCTCGAAGTTGGTGAAGGGTTCTTGTTCCAAGGAATTAAGGATAATGTCCCCTTTCTCGGATCAAGTCTAATTGTCTCCAATTAACCGCTCGGTGTATAACCTCTCTAGGGTCACAACGTCCTCATTAATATATCAATATTAATGAATAAACTTTAAGATTAACTATGGCAAGTTGAACTAAAGTTTAGTGCAGCAGAGTCAGTCAAGCTGACAGCTGAGTCAGCCAGGCTGACAGCTGAGTCAGCCAGGCTGACAGCTGAGTTAGTCATATAACGATGTGTTATTTGGAGTTTTCTTGGTAGCGGGAATGCAATGATAAGGCTTCGGAGGCTTCTTACTTTATTTGTAATAAAGGGTGCGGGTAACAGGCTGCGTGTCTGTGGCCATGGCCAAGGGCCATGCCTTGCGAGGGGGAGTGGAGTAGGCCTGTTCTCTGAGTGTAGTCTGGGCGCCAAGTGAGGGAGAGGCAGGGGTGAGGCAGACTCACATGGGTATGCCTACAGGCTTGCCCTCTGGCGGAAACTATGGAAACTAGCATGGCACGAAATATGAACTCAGCTGGCAGACAGCATAGCTGTCTATGCAGACAGTCAGGCTGTCTACATCGCTCGGTCACGCTACCCATGGTCGTCCCGACCATGAATGGCATTAACAAAAACTCGGGTCTCTCTCTCGCAAGAACAGGTCACAGAACACGTAAGAAAAATACATATATACATAAACATATGGACATAGAAAAAAAAACTTCCTCCAGAGAGGGAAGAAAAAAAAGGTGTGCTTCGTGGTCTAAGGCAGTGAGCGTCGATGCAGCACTGCACGCCTTCCTGCGTCTGGATACATACTGCAACACGGGAGACATGAGCTGTGGCTGAGCTGCGACGTAACAGGGTACGATCTGCTCTGGGATGTGAAGCAGACATCGTAGTAGTCGCTGCAGGGGTTCACTCAACCTGGGGCACAACTGCTGGTGCCCTCGAGTGAGGCGTCGTCAGTAGTCGCAACAGGACAGGACTGGCAAGCGACTCAGGAGGACATTCCTCCTGGTTCAGGTCTGTTGGTGAGACAGGAGGTAATAACCGGAGAGGGGGAGAATAGATGATGGTTGTCTCCGAGTAGGTGGTATGTCTCCGGAGTAGATGGTGAATCTCCTGGGACCACTAGGTTGAAATACCACACTGTAGGTATCCAAAGAGAGGTGAGATCTTCAGCAACACCCTATAACGCACACAAGTTAGAAACTAGAGAGGAGTTGTTGTGGAATTCCCGTTAAGTCCAGGGAAATCTTGCTCGTAAGTCATGCGTCTGTCCTGGAGAACCAGTCCAGCGGCAGAGCAGATAATAAAGAAAATATTCTGGTTACCATAAGTCTTAAAACATTTAAGATGGAAAAAGGTGTTTCAAGATGACCAAGTCACTACTGGTAACCAAAGAAAACATAATAATCAAACAAAAGAAATACTCCTGGTAGCTTGCCTTACCTGATTCGGAGAAGAGTGAAGGTGAAGTGACTTTCCACTCCCCAACCGACACCAGGTAAGAGTCATACTACCAGGAGTAGAAAGTAAAAACCCCCCCACAGACAACCGGGAACAAGAGTTTAGCCCCAGCCCGCTAGATGGTAGTGCTGGCTGTAACTAGTTAATAATGCTCCCGGCTGACTGAACAACCGTTACCTTATTTATAACCACTTTTCCCTCACACTGGTACTGTCGCTGGAGCTGTCGCTGCTGGCGAGTGTTGAGTGAGTCGTGACAGGGACGACTCGGCGAAACATCTGGAGGTCGTAACAGCATACACCATACTGCAGTGAGTGGGCTAGCAGTCAAAGTGACATCATCTTTGTGCAGGCTGCTCACTGAAGCTGTGACACGAGGCTGACAGTCGCCTGCCAACAGGCTTAACTGCGGCTTGGCGAGTGTCATCTCTCGACAGTAGAAGTTACAGCAGAGGGCAGTGTAAGCGTCCCCAGACTGGTCATCTGCAATAACTGGACTGACGGTCTAGGAGGTGAAGTGGAACGGTCTCGATGGGAGAATCGTCGCGGGTACGATTCAGCAAAGGCATCTACGAGCGGCGAACAATAAGAGCTTTCTGTACAAGGCGCTCGAACGCTCGTAACTGACGCCTGGACTGACAAATGTCAGCTGTCAAGCGCGCGGGGCGCGGGTCACACACTGGGTGACAAAGTAACACACAGGTGCTACATAGGACACACGAGAAAACTGCACACATGCTACACATGTGGTACAACATAGCTTACAGACGCTTTTCTGTGTAAAAAATCGTCACTAAGCAATACTCGAACATGTGAGAACACTGACTGAGAGAAATAATTAATGAACACTCGACTTATATCTTCTCTCAAACTTCTCGACAAATAATGAAAATAAAATGCTCACTGATAAACTACAGCACTCGGGACATCATATTTGTGATATCAGACGTGACATCGCGAGTGACGTCAGCAGACGTCGCGAGGAACGTCAGGCAACATCGTGGGTGACGTCGCGAGGTGACGTTCTGGAGTGACATGATGATGGATGTCATGGGGTGACATCGCGAAGTGACATCAGTGGAGTGACGTCGTGGAGTCGGCAGCATCGTGACGTCAGCAGCATGGTGGTGACGTCATGGGTTGATGTGGGCGCAGACCAGTGTGGCTTGCTGATCTGGCTTACCCACATGGCGTGCTGATCACGTGGCTTGGTCACACGTGGCTTCGAGTGGCCTCACACTCGGATACACAGTTCTGGCAAGAATTCACAAGGAAATTCACAGAAAACAGCATAGAGGGAGTGGGCAGTGAGTGGTGTGTGGTGTGTGGCGGCGTACACTAGGGCGAGCGTGAGTGTCTGGGTGAGAGGCGAGGAGCCCGGCCGCTTCCTACTCCCACCCTACCCATACACGAGGGAGACACCCACACTAGACGCTGAAATCACCACTAACTCACCTCTGAAGTGCTGAAATAGCAGTGCTGAGCTGAACAACAACAGCAGAACATGCTGGCAAGGCTGAGCACGTGACTGAGAAACAGCATGGGACGCTGTGGCGTGAAGTCAGTGACGCCATTTCTCGGAGAATTAGACAAATTTCGGCCTGAATCCTGCTTGTACCTGTGTCTGGACGCTGAGATTTGCAGACACGACATCAGGATAACTCGTTGAGAGACGGATGCTTCTTGTGTAGAGTGATGAAGCAAAGACAAACTTCATTCCTCTTCCTCCCCTCGCGGGGAAACACATCAGCTGCGAGGCACCGCTGTCACCATTTATAACGATGTGTTATTTGGAGTTTTCTTGGTAGCGGGAATGCAATGATAAGGCTTCGGAGGCTTCTTACTTTATTTGTAATAAAGGGTGCGGGTAACAGGCTGCGTGTCTGTAGCCATGGCCAAGGGCCATGCCTTGCGAGGGGGAGAGGAGTAGGCCTGTTCTCTGAGTGTAGTCTGGGCGCCAAGTGAGGGAGAGGCAGGGGTGAGGCAGACTCACATGGGTATGCCTACAGGCTTGCCCTCTGGCGGAAACTATGGAAACTAGCATGGCACGAAATATGAACTCAGCTGGCAGACAGCATGGCTGTCTATGCAGACAGTCAGGCTGTCTACAGTCAGGCTGACAGCTGAGTCAGCCAGGCTGACAGCAGAGTCACCCAGGCTGACAGCAGAGTCAGCCAGGTCGACAGCTGAGTCAGCTAGGCTGACAGAAGAGTCAGCCAGGCCGACAACTGAGTCAGCCAGGCCGACAGCTGAGTCAGCTAGGCTGACAGAAGAGTCAGCCAGGCCGACAGCTGAGTCAGCTAGGCTGACAGAAGAGTCAGCCAGGCCGACAGCTGAGTCAGCCAGGCCGACAGCTGAGTCAGCCAGGCTGACAGCTGTACCGCTCTTCTTTATTTTGTATTATTATTATAATTATTATTATTATTATGATTATTATTATTATTATTATTATTATTATTATTATATTAGTTCATATAAGTTTTCTTATGATGATTACTTTTCACTTTCATCTACACACACACACACACACACACACACACACACACACACACACACACACACACACACACGTAGTGGAGGCAGGCTCCATACATAGCTTTAAGAAGAGGTATGATAAAGCTCATTACGCAGGAAGAGTGACCCAGTAGCGGCCAGTGAAGAGGCGGGGCCAGGAGCTATGACTCGACCCCTGCAACCACAACTAGGTGAGTACAACTAGGTGAGTACACACATCACCACACACACACACACACACACACACACATCACACACACACACACACATACACACACACACATCACACACACACACACACACACACACGCACACACACACATCACACACACACACACACACACACACACACACACACACATACACACATCCCACACACACACACACAATCACACACACACACAATCACACACATACACAATCACACACACACATCACACACATACACAATCACACACACACATCACACACACACACCACACACACACACCAGGAGCTGAGAATCGACCCCTGCAACCACAATTAAGTGAGCACACACTCACACACACACACAGGCCTGGTGTCTCATCAACATGTGCCTACGACAAAATGGTAACTAACACATCTCACACCATACACCATGCTAGGAACACATATATACATACATGTGTACACGTTCTCATAAGCATATCTGCCTCTCCAACACCATTGTTTAAATTAAACAATATTGTATAAATAGTGTAGGAGAATTAAGAAAATTCTTGATTATATAATTTCAATTTTCTAAAGTAAATGGAGTGAGAGTTACAATATTTTGATGAAAGATGTAAATATGTGAAGAAGTGACTAATTTGAGAGACTTGTGGTTAAAACAAAGAAGATATTCTTATAAATAATCTTAATAAACACTTTGTTTATGCACAAATAATTATTAAATTATT
>WNWK01058391.1:0-10469 GCA_009830355.1 Cherax destructor | reverse complement strand
ATTGCAGTACAAATTAAATTTAAAAGTGTGAAAATCAAATATTTTAGCTAAAAATGAGTTTTGAAAAAAAAAGCATCACACCGCCCCAAAAGGGTGAAAATACCAAAAAAATGGATTTTAGCACATTTTTCTCTTTTTTTTTATGTTTTTTGTAATATGAAATATTCTATAAAAATATTGTTTTTTAAGATTTTTAATGGGTTTTTTAAAAATTTTAAAAATTTAAAATTTTAAAAATGCTATAAACGTTATTTTATTGCTTTTTTTGACGATTTAAGGCTTTTTTAGGATTTTCGGAAAACTTTTTATAAGTAAGTTCCTAAAAGAAAACTAAATTTTGTTATTTTTCCCCAAAAAATTAAATTTGGGTAAAAATTTAAAAGGGAAAATCTAAATTTTAGTGAAAATGAGTTTGCCAGAAAAGCACCAAACCCCCTTTTAAAACGTCGAAATATGCAATAAAAAGTTTTTACAATTTTTCTGAGCTTTTAAGTTTCATTTTTTTTCGAAAATTTTGGAAATATGCTAAAAAAATATTGATTTTTATAGATTTTTAAGGGTTTTTTTTAAAAATATGTAAATAATTAATAAATATTAAAAATGCTATAAAAACTTGATTTTATTGCTTTTTTTGACGTTTTAAAGGGCATTTTCGGATTTTGAAAACTTTTTTAGATAAAATATACATATGAGTAAGCTTCCTAAAAGAAAATCATAAAATTTTGTTTCTTTTCCCATAAATTTCAATTGCAGTAAAAAATTTTTAAAAGTGTGAAATGTAAGTATTTTAGCTAAAAATTATTTTGCCAGAAAAGCACTAAAACCCGTTCAAAAACGTTGAAATATGCAAAAAAATACGATTTTAAATTTTTTCTGATTTTTTTTAATGTTTCGTATTTTTCGAAAATCATATAAAATTCTATAAAAATATTGATTTTTATAGTTTTTTTAAGGGGATTTTAAAAATATGAAATAATTATAAATATTAAAAATGCTATAAAACGTTATTTTATGGCATTTTTGAGATTCACGGCATTTTCAGGATTTTCTGAAAACTATTTTTTAGATAAAATATACCTATAAGTAAGCTTCCAAAAAGAAAATCATAAAATTTTGCTTACTTTTCCAATAAATTTCAATTGCGTAGAAATTTATTTAAAAGTGTGAAAATCTAAGTATTTTAGCTAAAAATGAGTTTTGCAGAAAAGCACCAAACGCTTCTAAAACGTCGAATATGCCATAAAATCGATTTAGCACATTTTTCTGATTTTTAATGTTTCAGTATTTTCGAAAATAATATGAAATATTCTATAAAATATTGATTTTTATAGATTTTTAATGGATTTTTAAAAATATGTAAATAATTAATAAATATTCAAAATGCTATAAACTTATTTTATTGCATTTTTTGACGATTTCAGGCATTTTCAAGGATTTTTGAAAACTATTTTTAGATAAAATATACCTATGAGTAAGCTTCCTAAAGAAAATCATAAAATTTTGCTTACTTTTCCCATAAATTTCAATTGCAGTGAAATTCTATTTAAAAGTGTGAAAATCTAAGTATTTTAGCTAAAAATGAGTTTTGTCAGAAAAGCACTCAAACCGTCTAAAACGTCGAAATATGCATAAAATGCGATTTTAGCACATTTTTCTGAGCTTTTTAATGTTTCATGTATTTTCGAAAATAATATGAAATATTCTATAAAATATTGATTTTATAGATTTTAATGGGATTTTTAAAAATATGTAAATAATTATAATATTCAAAATGCTATAAACGTTATTTTATTGCATTTTTGACGATTTAAGGCATTTTCAGGATTTTCTGAAAAACTTTTTTTTAGATAAAATATACCTATAGTAAGCTTCCTAAAAGAAAATCATAAATTTTGCTTACTTTTCCCATAAATTTCAATTGCAGTAGAAATTCTATTTAAAAGTGTGAAAATCTAAGTATTTTAGCTAAAAATGAGTTTTGCCAGAAAAGCACTCAAACCGCTCTAAACGTCGAAATATGCAAATAAAATCGATTTTAGCACATTTTTCTGAGCTTTTTAATGTTTCATGTATTTTTCGAAAATAATATGAAATATTCTATAAAAATATTGATTTTTATAGATTTTTAATGGGATTTTTTAAAAATATGTAAATAATTTATAAATATTCAAAATGCTATAAAACGTTATTTTATTGCATTTTTTGACGATTCAAGGCATTTTCAAGGATTTTCTGAAAACTATTTTTGAAGATAAAATATACCTATGAGTAAGCTTCCTAAAAGAAAATCATAAAATTTGCTTACTTTTCCCATAAATTTCAATTGCAGTAGAAATTCTATTTAAAAGTGTGAAAATCTAAGTATTTTAGCTAAAAAATGAGTTTTGCCAGAAAAGCACTCAAACCGCTCTAAAACGTCGAAATATGCAATAAAATACGATTTTAGCACATTTTTCTGAGCTTTTTAATGTTTCATGTATTTTCGAAAATAATATGAAATATTCTATAAAAATATTGATTTTTATAGATTTTAATGATTTTAAAATATGTAAATATTATAAATATTCAAAATGCTATAAAACTATTTTATTGCATTTTGACGATTAAGGCATTTTCAAGGATTTTTAAAACTATTTTTAGATAAATTATGGATTTAAAATATAAATAATTATAAATATTAAATATAACGATTTTATCTTTGATAACATTTGATTAACTATTTTAATAACTTATCTAAAATATAAAGCTCTCATATTCATCAAATTCATTAAAGTTGAATTAAATTGTAAATGAGTTGAGAATCAACGCCAACTCAAATATGCATAAATCGATTTAGCACATCATTTGAAATAATATAAATATTCTATAAATATTGATTTTAAGATTTTTAATATTTAATATGATAATTATAAATATTAATAAAAGTTTTTCTTTGACGTAATTTTCAGAAACTATTTGATAATACTGGTAGCTTTAAAAAATCATAATTCTACTTTTCCTAAATTTCAATGCAGTAGAAATTTATTTAAGTGTGAAAATAAGTATTTTAGTAAATATTAAACATAACTCTAAATCGAATGCAATAAATACATTTTACACTTTCTGAGCTTTATGTTTCATGTATTTTCGAAATATGAATATTCTATAAATATTGTTTATAGATTTTAAGGGATTTTAAAATATAAATAATTATATATTAAATGCTATAAACTATTTATTGCATTTGACATTCAAGCATTTTCGATTGAAACTATTTTAGATAAAATATACCTATAGTAACAAAATCATAAAATTTGCTTACTTTCCTAATTTCAATTGTAATTTTAAAGTGTGAAAATGTAAGTAATGAGTTTTAAACATCAAACTAAAACGTCGAAATGTAAATGATTTGCATTTCTGAGCTTTTTAATGTTTCATGTATTTGAAAATATAATATTCTATAAAATTGATTTTATAGATTTAATGGGATTTTTAAATATGTAAATAATTATAAATATTAAAATGCTATAAACGTATTTTATTGCATTTTTGACGTAGACAGATTTTCTAAAACTATTTTAGATAAAAAATTAGTAACTAAAGAAAATCATAAAATTTTGTACTTCCCATAATTTCAATTGCAGAATTATTTAAAAGTTGAAAATTAATATTTTAGCTAAAGAGTTTGCAGAAAACTCAAACCGCTTAAAACGTAATAATAATCGATTTTAGCCATTTTGTTAATGTTTCATGTATTTCAAAAAAAATATTCTATAAAATATTGATTTATAATTTAAGGGATTTAAAAATATGTAAATAATTATAAATATTAAAATGCTATAAAACTTATTTTTATTTAGTTAAGTAGTTTTGAACTTTTAGATAAAATATACTATAATTCTAAGAAAATCATAATTTGCTTTTCCCATAAATTTCAATTCGTGAAATATTTAAAGTTGAATTGTATTTTAGCTAAATAGTTTTCCAAACCAAACCGCTTAACGTCGAAATATCTAAAATCGATTTTACACATGTATTTGAAATTAAATATTTATAAAATTATTTATAGATTTAAGGATTTAAATAGTAATAATTATAAATATTAAATTATAAATTTTGCATTTGATTTTAGTTTAAACATTTTGTAAATACTATAGTGCTTCTAAAGAAAACTAAATTTTTTACTTAAATTTCAATTGCAGAAATATTTAAGTGTAAAACAATATTTTAGCTAAAAGAGTTTGCCAAGCCTAACTAACGTCGAAATATGCAATAAAATGATTTTACACATTTCTGAGCTTTAATGTTTCATTTGAAAATAATATGAAATATCTATAAAATATTGATTTATAGATTTTTAATGGGATTTAAAATAGTAAATAATTAAAAAATGCTAACTATTTTGCATTACGATAGATTTTCAAGGATTTTTGAAAACTATTTAGATAATATACTATGATAAGCTTCCTAAGAAAATCATAAAATTTTGCTTACTTTTCCCATAATTTCAATTGCAGTAAATTATTTAAGTGTGAAAATCAAGTATTTTAGCTAAATAGTTTTGCAGAAAACATAAACCGTTAACGTGAAATATGCAATAAATCGATTTTAGCACATTTCTGATTTAATGTTTCATGTATTTTCGAAAATAATATGAAATATTCTATAAAAATATTGATTTTATAGATTTTTAATGGATTTTTTAAAATATTAAATAATTAATAAATATTCAAAAGTATAAATGATTTTATTGCATTTTTTGACATTTAAGATTTTCATAATTTTGAAAAACTATTTTTAGATAAAATATATTTGAGAAAGCTTCAAAAGAAAATCATAAAATTTTTACTTTTCCTAAATTTCAATTGCAGTAAAATTCATTTAAAGTTGAAAATTAAGTATTTTAGCTAAAATGAGTTTTGCCAGAAAAGCATCAAACCGTCTAAAACGTCGAAATATGCAATAAAATACGATTTTAGCAATTTTTCTGACTTTTATTTGTATTTTGAAAATAATATGAAATATTCTATAAAAATATTGATTTTTATAGATTTTTAATGGGATTTTAAAAATATGTAAATAATTAATAAATATTCAAAATGCTATAAAACTATTTTATTGCATTTTTTGACGATTAACATTTTCAGATTTTGAAAAACTATTTTAGATAAAATATACTATGAGTAAGCTCTAAAAAATCATAAAATTTTGCTTACTTTTCCCATAAATTTCAATTGCAGTAGAAATTTATTTAAAGTGTGAAAATTAATTATTTTAGCTAAAAATGAGTTTTCAGAAAAGCATCAAACGCTTAAAACGTCGAAATATGCAATAAAATCGATTTTAGCACATTTTTCTGAGCTTTTTAATGTTTCATGTATTTTCGAAAATAATATGAAATATTCTATAAAAATATTGATTTTTATAGATTTTTAATGGGATTTTTTAAAAATATGTAAATAATTAATAAATATTAAAATGCTATAAAACTTATTTATTGCATTTTTGACGATTAAGGAATTTTCAAGATTTTAAAAACTATTTTTAGATAAAATATACTATAGTAAGCTTCCTAAAAGAAAATCATAAAATTTTGCTTACTTTTCCCATAAATTTCAATTGCAGTAGAAATTCAATTTAAAAGTGTGAAAATCTAAGTATTTTAGCTAAAAATGAGTTTTGTCAGAAAAGCATCAAACCGCTCTAAAACGTCGAAATATGCAATAAAATGCGATTTTAGCACATTTTTCTGAGCTTTTAATGTTTCATGTATTTTTCGAAAATAATATGAAATATTCTATAAAAATATTGATTTTATAGATTTTTAATGGGATTTTTAAAAATATGTAAATAATTAATAAATATTCAAAAATGCTATAAAACGTTATTTTATTGCATTTTTGACGATTCAAGGCATTTTCAAGGATTTTCGAAAACTATTTTTTAGATAAAATATACCTATGAGTAAGCTTCCTAAAAGAAAATCATAAAATTTTGCTTACTTTTCCCATAAATTTCAATTGCAGTAGAAATTCATTTAAAAGTGTGAAAATCTAAGTATTTTAGCTAAAAATGAGTTTTGCCAGAAAAGCACTCAAACCGCTCTAAAACGTCGAAATATGCAATAAAATCGATTTTAGCACATTTTTCTGAGCTTTTTAATGTTTCATGTATTTTCGAAAATAATATGAAATATTCTATAAAAATATTGATTTTTATAGATTTTTAATGGGATTTTTAAAAATATGTAAATAATTAATAAATATTAAAAATGCTATAAACTTATTTTATTGCATTTTTTGACGATTAAGGCATTTTCAAGATTTTGAAAACTATTTTAGATAAAAATACTATGAGTAAGCTCAAAGAAAATCATAAAATTTTGCTTACTTTTCCATAAATTTCAATTGCAGTAGAAATTATTTAAAGTGTGAAATAGTTTTTAGCTAAAAATGAGTTTTGCCAGAAAAGCACAAACCGTTAAAACGTCGAAATATGCATAAAATCGATTTTAGCACATTTTTCTGAGCTTTTAATGTTCATGTATTTTCGAAAATAATATAAATATTCTATAAAAATATTGATTTTTATAGATTTTAATGGATTTTTAAAATATGTAAATAATTAATAATATTAAAATGCTATAAACTTATTTTATTGCATTTTTGACGATTGGCATTTCAAGATTTTGAAAACTATTTTTAGATAAAATATACCTATAGTAAGCTTCTAAAGAAAATCATAAAATTTTGCTTACTTTCCATAAATTTCAATTGCAGTAGAAATTTATTTAAAAGTGTGAAAATAAGTATTTTAGCTAAAAATGAGTTTTGCCAGAAACACTCAAACCGCTCTAAAACGTCGAAATATGCATAAAATCGATTTTAGCACATTTTTCTGAGCTTTTTAATGTTTCATGTATTTTTCGAAAATAATATAAATATTCTATAAAATATTGATTTTAGATTTTAATGGATTTTTAAAATATGTAAATAATATAATATTAAATGCTAAAAACGATATTTTATTGCATTTTTTGATTTTCTGAAAACTATTTTAGATAAAATATATGAGTAACTTCTAAGAAAATCATAAAATTTTGCTTACTTTTCCATAAATTTCAATTGCAGAAATTTTTAAAGTGTGAAAATCTAAGTATTTTAGCAAAGAGTTTGCCAGAAAAGCATCAAACCTTAAACGTCGAATATGCATAAAATCGTTTAGCACATTTTCTGATTTTAATGTTTCATGTATTTTCGAAAATAATATGAAATATTCTATAAAAATATTGATTTATAGATTTTTAATGGATTTTTAAAAATATGTAAATAATTATAAATATTCAAAATGCTATAAACGTTATTTTATTGCATTTTTGACGATTCAAGGCATTTTCATAGGATTTTCTGAAAAACTATTTTTTAGATAAAATATACCTATGAGTAAGCTTCCTAAAAGAAAATCATAAAATTTTGCTTACTTTTCCCATAAATTTCAATTGCAGTAGAAATTCTATTTAAAAGTGTGAAAATCTAAGTATTTTAGCTAAAAATGAGTTTTGTCAGAAAAGCATCAAACCGCTCTAAAACGTCGAAATATGCATAAAATCGATTTTAGAATTTTCTGAGCTTTTTAATGTTTCATGTATTTTTCGAAAATAATATGAAATATTCTATAAAAATATTGATTTTTATAGATTTTAATGGGATTTTTAAAATATGTAAATAATTATAAATATTCAAAAATGCTATAAAACGTTATTTTATTGCATTTTTGACGATTCAAGGCATTTTCATGATTTTCTGAAAAACTATTTTTTAGATAAAATATACCTATAGTAAGCTTCCTAAAAGAAAATCATAAAATTTTGCTTACTTTTCCCATAAATTTCAATTGCAGTAGAAATTCTATTTAAAAGTGTGAAAATCTAAGTATTTTAGCTAAAATGAGTTTTGCCAGAAAAGCACTCAAACGCTCTAAAACGTCGAAATATGCAATAAAATACGATTTTAGCACATTTTCTGAGCTTTTAATGTTTCATGTATTTTCGAAAATAATATGAAATATTCTATAAAAATATTGATTTTTATAGATTTTAATGGATTTTTTAAAAATATGTAAATAATTAATAAATATTAAAAATGCTATAAAACTTATTTTATTGCATTTTTGACGATTAAGCATTTTCAGATTTTCTGAAAACTATTTATATGAAATTAAAAATATTATTAAGTTTAGATTTTAAATATAATAAAAATCATATATTTTATTGCATTTTGAGATTAGGATTAGATTTGAAACTTTAATAAAAACTAGTAAAGAAAACAAAATTCTTTATAATTGAAATTTAAGTGTAACTAAGATTATAATAGCAAGCATAACTCAACGTCGAAAAAAAATCATTAAATTTCTGACTTTAATGTTTCATGTATTTGAAAATATGAAATTTCTAAATTTGATTTTATATTTAATTTAAATAGAATAATTTAATTAAAGTATAAAGTATTTTATGATTTGAATAGGATTTAGATTCACATTTAATAAACCTTAGTAAATAAAAATCATTGCATTCTATTTAATGCATATTTAAAATAATTATAAAAATGATTTATATAGTTAATGAAAATTAAATATCAAATTAAATTTGATTTTGATTCTTAAATATTTAGATAATATATGTATAAAAAATAAATTTTTATTTTCATTCATCATATTTTTAAGTTAAATAACTAAAAGTAAACTAACGCTTACTCGAATTAAATTAATTTGTTAATTTCATGTTGAAAATAATAGAATATTCATAATTGTTTAAATTTAGTTTAAAAATATGTATAAAATAAATATAAATATTTTATTTTAGATTTTAATAAACTTTTATAATTTTCTCAAAAATAAAATTTTTCAATATGAAAAAAAAATTAATATTCTAAAAAATTGGAATAATAAAAATATTTCAGTTTAAATTAAATATAAATGATTTTAAGTTTATGTTTAAATGAAATATTAAATATTATAATTTTATGTTTAATTATTCAATTAAATTTTTTAAAAATATAATATACTTCAAAATTAATTGTATTTTTAAAATGTAATTAAATTTTAAAATGAATTAAGATTACTAAAAGTTACAAAATCAATAAAATCATAAATTTTCTATTTAATTTGTTTTTATTAATTAATTTAAAAAATATATTTTATAATTTATTTTTAATTATGATATTAAAAATATAAAAATTAAAAATATTTTATCATTTTTATTAAAGATTTTATGATTTTTAAATTTTAAAATATTTAATTTAAAAAAATCATAATTGTTCTTAAAATTTAATTTAATTTTATAATTTAATCAAGAAATTATAAAATGATTTTAATTAACTAAACGTTTTAAAAGTCAAATAAATAAATTTCCATAAACTTTTAATTTTTATTTTTAAAATATGAAATTTCATAAAAATATTTTATAATATGATTTTTTAATTATGGATATTTAAAATATTAAAATTATAAAATATTATTGCATAATTTTATATTTAGATTTAAACTTTTTTAAAATTTTAATAAAATAATAAAATTCTAACAAAATTTTTCCTAAATTCAATTAAGAAATTTATTTAAATTAAAATTATTAGAAAAATGAGTTTTAAAATAATAAGCTAAAATGAATAATAAAATCGATTTAAAAATTTTTCTGATTTAATTAATATTTTTAAAAAAATATGAAATTTTAAAAATTTTTTTTAAGATTTTTAATTGATTTTAAAAATTTAAATATTTATAAATATTAACATAAAATATTTTATTTTTTGAATATTTTTTGGATTTTCAAAACTTTTTTTTAGATAAATAACTAAAATTTCTAAAAATTTCATAAATTTTTTCTTTTCAAAATTTTTCAGTTGAAAACTATTTAAAAAATATCCTAAGAATTTTCAAAAGAAATATGAAATTATATTTTTCACAATAAATTAATAAAATTCATTTTATTAAAATTGAATATTTATAAAAAATTGATTATTTTTAAGGATTTTTAAATATATTAAATTTAAATATAATAAAATTATTTTATAATTTTAAGTTAAGTTTCATGGTTTTTGAAAATTTTTTTAATAAATTATAATAAGTTAAAATTCATAAAATTTTATTATTTTCCCATAATTTAATTGCAGTAAAATTAATTTAAAATGAAAATTAAGATTTTAGAAAAATATTTTCAGAAAAATCAACCGTTAAAGCTCAAAAGCCAAAAATGGATTTACACATTTTTTTTTTTATTTTCATATTTTTCAAAATAATATAAATATTCTATAAAAATATTATTTTTATTTTAAGGATTTTTAAAAATATGTAAATAATTATAAATATTAAAAAATGTTAAAATTTTTTGACTTTTTACGATTCAAGGATTTTCAGATTTTGAAAATTTTTTTAGATAAAATATATTAAATTCCTAAAGAAAATCATAAAATTTGTTACTTTCTAATTTAAAAATT
>WNWK01058390.1:0-10470 GCA_009830355.1 Cherax destructor | reverse complement strand
ACCACATTAAAAAAAAACATTTTTCACCCATTTTGCGGGAGGGCAGTCCTTGGGTTCCCCAAACCCTACTCCCTAAAATTTCCCCACTTATTGGGTAATTTATCAATTAAACTTTTTAAAGGTATGGGTTTATAATGGGTAGTAGGTTTAGACAGCAACCATTTGGGAGGTACTACGTCCTACCAAGTGAGGTAAAAGGAAGCCTTATTTGTTTTACATGATGGTAGGATTGCTTGTTTTTTTTTTCTGTCCATGAACATGCAAGTTTTCCGGACGCTTGCATTTATTTTACATTAGGCACACTACAAAAACATGACACTTTTTATGTTTACACATTATCTGAGTTTTTTTTTGTTTTTTTCTTAATAGTTTTTGTTTTTATTACTTTTCCTTTAATCCAGGGAAGTGGAATAAGAATTTTCCCCCGTCCCTGCGGGAAAAGCAAAAAAATGCTGGGAACAATGGCTGAAACCTTTTTTCCCCCGTTTACTACTAAAAAAAAAAGAAAAAAACCCAAAGTGTGATGTTTGAATGTGTGTGGTTTTTTTAATGAAAGAAAGAGATGTTTGGGATGGAATGAGAAGAAGTGGATGTCCGGGCCTTTGAAAAAAAGTAAAGGGGGGTGGGAGAGTTTCAGGGGGAGAAAAAAAAGGGGATTAGGTCAGAGTTTCAAACAGAGTTAGAGCAAAGAAGGAGAGAATAATGTTAAGGATAAGTTATGGCGGGAAAAAAGGGAATATAAATGATCAGTTCAAGGATTATGGTTAAAAAAAGGGGTTAGATGTAAAAAGTGGGTTATGGTTTTCACCGGGAGAAGAGGAAAGGGAGAGGAGAGAGAAAATTTTGGGAAATGTTGAGGAGGGGGGGGAGTTCTGAACCAAGTGAGGGGGTACTTGGGGTTTTGGATCTAAAGCAAAGGGGTAAAATGTTGTGAAGGGAGTAGAGATTTTGGGGCAGGGGAAAAGAAAAAGGGGGAAACCTTTAAGAATACAGTGGTACCCCGAGTTTCGATGGCCCCAAAACGCCCCCTTTTTTAAGTTTTTTTTTTAAATGTTTTTTAAGTATATTTTTGGGGGGAAAAGGGCTAGTCTATTTTACATTATTCCTTTGGGGATAAATTTTTTGGGAATGGCACTTGAACAGCATTTCAACGAAAATATCGAATGAGGTACCACTGTACATATTTTATGAAAAAAAAGATAAAATAAGTATACAAGGTATGAAAAATTTTAATGAAAGTTGTTTGTTGATTATGTATTGGGGGGAAAAAAAGTTGAGGGGTAGGTTCGGGATGTAGTACATATTTATAGAGGGGCAATGGATATATCGGATCATTATTTATTGTAGACAGTTAGAGTAAGAGGTAGAGGGGACATTAGAAAATGGCAACAGCAAGTAAGAGAGAGGTGAAAGTGTATAAACTAAGGGGGGAAAAGTTGGGGTGAGATAAAAGAATTTTTGGCAGAAAGGTGGAAATGCGATGAAAGTGGGGTTGAAGGGGGTTGGGATTTTTAAAAAATGCAGTATTAGAATGGGGGCAGAAGTTTGTTCATAGGAGGGTGGGTAGAGGAGGAATGGGGGGATGATGGAAAGGTGTGATAAGAGAAAAAAGGAGCATGATTTTTTTTTTCAAAACAGAAGTGTTGTAAGAAGAGCAGAGTATATGGGTAAAAGAAAGGTGAAAGAGGGTGAGAGAGTGAAAAAAGAGAGCAGATAAAAGAGGGGGAGAGGACTGTAAAAAATTTTTGGGGAAAAAAAAAAAAGTTTTGGAGCGGATAAACAAGTTAAGAAAGTTTGGAACGAACCATTCACATAAAAATAGAAGTTTTTACCATTATGCAGACTAGATTATTGAAAAAATGATTAAAAATATCAGTGCACTTGTGAAAGAATATTAGACTCGCCAATTGATGTGTATTGACGGGGGCGGATTTGTTTACCCCCGAAATTGCAAAATGGGAACATTTCTCCTACTTTGAGCTCAATTTTTAGGTTGTTTTCATCATAAAAAAAATCCCCCAATCATCTAAAGACAGATAAGCAGAGCTAGACAGATAGATAGACAGACAGATAGACAGACAGATAGATAGATAGATAGATAGACACAGATAGACAGACAGATAGATAGATACAGACAGACAGATAGATAGACAGACAGATAGACATACAGACAGATACAGACAGTGAAAACAAAGCGAGGGTTCCCTGCACACATTCATTCATCAATGTCACTGCCTTATCAGTAGTTATCTGACAATTGTCATAACACCATTCTTCAAGGAGTTTCATATATACTCCAGGATGTCTAAAACATTGCTGGGATCTATAAATACTTCGTATATATTTATAGACAATAGTAATGACCAAGGCAGGTGAAAATGTTCACCTGTTGGTGTGATTGTGACTATTTGAGTACTATTTCAGTACCTAATATTAGTGTTAGAACAAAGATTGGCTATGAAATAACAAGAACTATTATAAATTGTAATTATCAGAACATAAAAATTATATAAATTAAAATAAAAACTAGAAAAAAAAAAGTATATCGGCAATACTTCTGCAAGCGGCAGGACTTGATGTTGCCGTCAGGTGAGCATCCAGCACCAACTTGTTGGGCTTATATCTCGGTAAGTACTGGCCCTAAAAATTTTTTTTAGCCTATCCTGTTTATAAAAATGCGCTCTTCATTTAAAAAAATCAAAATATTCGGAGCAGTACGCGAGTGAACGTAGATCTACATGTGGACAGTTTAAGGGTTAACAAAAACACTGTCGCAGTTTTTCTCATTATACACTGCGTGCTGCAAGATTTTTTTATATGGTACACTTACCACATAGACCCATTCTTTCATATCTAGGCCATAGCTTAGCTGAGCTCATGGCGTAGTACTATAGCACCTACAATATCTCAAACCCGTAATACTATGGCACGGATAGTGAAAGGGTTAATGAGGAACTCATAAAGATATCTACCCAGATGACTACCAATAAGCTCATGATTAACACTGACAAGACCTTCTACATGATGTTTGAGAATAGAGCTACAAATGTCCAATTAAACATTATGATTAATGGTTCTCCCATTGCAAAACAAACTGAAGAAAAATTCATTGGTCTGTTCCTTGACAGCAACTTGAAGTTGTACACCCACATTCAACACATAAGAAAAAAATATCCAAATTAACTGGCATTCTCTCAAGTACAGTGGACCCCCGAGTTTCGTAAAAACTTCACTCCTGAAGTCTGCTCAAGTGCCATTACCGAACGAATTTACCCCCTTAAGAAAAAATGTCACGTAGGTTAGTCTATTTCAGACCCCCAAAAATACTTTTCCACAAGCACTTACAATATTATACTTACATAAATGTACGATTTCCGGGTTTACGAAACTCGGGGGTCCACTGTACTCAAACAGCACTACTTACATCACACTACTCTTTAATCTATCCCCACCTCACCTATGTTATTTGTGCCTGGGGATCTACTACAGAAAATAACTATAAGCCAATAATAATAACAACAAAAAGCTGCTTTATGAATGGTCACTAAGTCTAGTTCCAGACAACACACTCTTCCACTCTTCAAAAGTCTTAACTTACTTAATAACATTCACTCATACAAATACAAATACAGTGGTACCCGAGTTTCATACTGCTCCCAACTCGAACAATTGTGTAAGTGTATTATTGTAAGTGCTTTTGTAAGTGTATTTTGGGGTCTGAAACGGACTAATCTAATTTACAAAATTCCTTATGGGAACAAATTCGCTCGTAACGGCACTCAAACAGCCTTCTGGAACGAATAAAGTACGAAACTCGGGTACCACTGTACAAATATTTATTTCCTTGTAATAAATATTTGAAGCATGGGTGATGAATGTTGCAACGAGGAGAAGGCTGGAGGCAGTGGAGATGTCATGTCTGAGGTCAATGTGTGGTGTGAATATAATGCAGAGAATTCATAGTTTGGAAATTAGAGGAGGTGCAGGATTACCAAAACTATTATCCAGAGAGCTGAGGAGGGGTTGTTGAGGTGGTTTGGACATGTAGAGAGAATGGAACGAAACAGAATGACTTCGAGTGTGTATAAATCTGTAGGGGAGGGAAAGCGGGGTAGGGGTTGGCCTTGGAAAGGTTGGAGGGAAGGGTAAAGGAGGTTTTGTGTGCGAGGGGCTTGGACTTCCAGCAAGCATGCGTGAGCGTATTTGATAGGAGGAATGGAGACAAATGGTTTTTAACCCTTTCAGGGTCCAAGGCCATTTTTGGAAGGGTGCGCCAGTGTCCAAGAATTTAAAAAAAAATCTTATTTTTCTTATGAAATGGTAGAGAATCTTTTCTGAAGGTAATAAAACAAAAAGTACGAAATTTGATTGAAATTTGACGAAATTATGTTCTCCGAATTTTGATGCGTCAGTGATATTTACGTATCTGTAATTTTGCCAACTTTGACTCCCATTTTAGGCCAATTACATTATTCCAGTCGACCAAATTCTTTGCTATTTCACTAGTATTATTTCTATTCTATTGATTGAGCACAAGAAATCGCCCAGTCAACTGTTTCAACTACAAAATAAAGTGATTGGAAATTGGTAATTTAGCCAATTTAACTCAAAGTTCAAAATATTCCAATTTCAAAATAGGGTGCAGAATAAACAATGCAGGCATTCCTGGCACTAAACTAACATTTCCTCTGTTCATTAGTTACGTTTTAGTCTTTACAAATGAATTCCATTTTGATTTTTATTCACATAATGAATTTTTATTCAAACCAAAAATGGAAGATTTACTGTTATGCAATATTGTAATAATTGTACAAATAATATCACCACATTTGTGAACGTATATTAGACCCACCAGCTGGCGTGTATTAGATGTGTGAGGTCATTTGTTTACTCTTGAACATTGGCAAAATTTAACATTTCTGCTACTTTGAGCTCAGTTTCAAGTCATTTCCAATACTAAAACCAATCAAAATCATCTCTATATCTTTAATATATCTTCCATTCTATCAAATGAGATCAAGAAATCACAAATACAACTATAAAAGTACACGAAAACACTGCAGTCGCTGTTTTAATCAAAAATTACGGTTTCATTTTTTTTCCTCATTATACAGTGGTACCTCGACTTACGATATTAATCCGTCAGAGAGGGCATATCTTAAGACGAAACAATCGTTAAACGAATCAATTTTCCCCATAAGAAATAATGGAAATAAATTTAATCCAGTCCAAGACTTCCAAAAGTAGTTAAATAAAATATTTTTTAGAACTTTTGGTCATTAAATAATAAATAATTTAATAAAGAATACATAAATACACATGCAAATATTGTACAATAACATGTCACTTACATTTATTGAAGAGTTGTTGATGTGTGGAGGACGGGAGGAGGGGAGAAGGTGGAGTAGTATGCTAGTGTTTGGAAGGGGAATCCTTCCATTAACACTGCAGGTACCAAGTCCTTTTCTGGGTTACTTCCTTTTCTTTGAATGCCACTAGGACCAGCTTGAGAGTCACTAGACCTCTTTCTAACAACAAATTTGTCCAGGAGCTCTGTGTCTGGTGATTCTTTAACACATCCCTGAAATGACACACCACTGTGTCATTGTACAGGTTGCCAGCACGGCCTGCAACAGCATGGTTAGGGTGATATTCATCCATAAATGCTTGCACATCACTCCATTTGGCACAGATTTCCCTAATCCTTGAAGAAGGCACATTCTTCCATTTTTGTTCCACCTCCTCCTCTTCCTCTGAACCATTGTCCTGACCTCTGCTCTCTTGTTCCAGTTGCTGTTGAAGCTCTTGCAGATCTTCAGTGGTTAGCTCTTCCTTGTGCTCCTCCACCAACTGTTCCACATCCTCACCACTCACCTCTAACCCCAAAGACTTGCCCAATTCCACAATTTCTTCCAAAACAGGCTCAGGCTCAGGCTCAGGGTTCTGAGGCTCAGCCCCAAAACCTTCAAAATCCCTCTCTAGGACACAGTCTGGCTACAATTTTCTCCAGGCAGAGTTCAAAGTCCTGGTAGTCACTCCCTCCCAAGCCTTACCTATAAGGTGTACACAATGCAGCATATGGAAATGTTTTTTCCAAAATTCTCTTAGGGTTATGTTCATGTCTGTGGTCACATCAAAGCACTTTTGAAACATTGCTTTGGTATAGAGTTTTTTAAAGTTGGAAATGACCTGCTGGTCCATGGGCTGGAGGAGAGGAGTGGTATTAGGGGCAAGAACTTCACTTTGATGAATTTAAACTCCTCCACAATTTTCTCTACCAAGTTTGGAGGATGACAAGGAGCATTGTCCATTATCAGGAGGCACTTAAGTGGCAAATTATTGTCCAATAGATATTTCTTCACACTGGGGCCAAACACACCATTGAACCAATCTAAGAAAATGTCCTTTGTGACCCATGCCTTTTTGTTAGACCTCCACATCACACACAAGTTAGACTTGCTGACACCGCATCTGCCAAACACTCGGGATTTTCAAAAGATACACTAGTAAAGGCTTCACTTTGCAATCACCACTGGCATTGGCACAAAGCATCAAAGTTAGCCTGTCTTTCATAGGCTTATGTCCTGGCTGTGCCTTTTCCTCCTGAGTAATGTAGGTCCTGTTGGGCATTTTCTTCCAGAACAGGCCTGTTTCATCACAATTAAACACTTGTTGGGGGAGGAATTGTTCAGCCTCTAGGTACTCCTGGAATTCAGGAACATATTTTTCAGCCGCACTTTGTCACAACTGGCTCCCTCACCATGCCTCACAACACTATGTATGCCAGTACGCTTCTTAATTTTGAAACCAGCCTCTGCTGGCTTTAAATTCGCTCACTTCACTCGTTGCAGGCATTTTCTTAAGGAGATCATCATGCAACTGCCTTGCTTTTCACATATTATTCCTCCAAACAGTATCTCCTGCTAACTGTTTCTCGTTGATCCACACCAACAACAACCTTTCCACATCTTCCAGCACTTGTGGTCTGTGTTTTGTGATCACAGATGCACCTTTTGCAACAACAGCTTCTTGATTTTACTTGAATATTTCTTATCCACAATGGTAGCGATGGTAGAATAGGGTTTACCATACAGCCTGGCCAGCTCACTGATATCACTCCACTTTCATATTTTTCTATTATCTCCTTCTTCACTTCTATCGTACATATATTTCTGTTCCTCTTTTGCCACAGGCTTAGCACTAGATCTTTCCTTGGACCCATGGTAGCTTATTTAGCAGTTGCAAGCACTAAAAACAGTGGAATAATGACAATATACTGGTATGAATGCGTGGGTGTGGGTGGGTGGTCGCTCCGCTTGTAAACACAGACTGACGCTCCTGGAGTGCGCGTCAGCTGGGCGCCAAGCGGACAGGTCCGGTACGAAAGTCGTAAGACGAATCAATCATCGGATGTCGCATTCAAATTTCTTACGTTATAAGTATCGGATATCGAATATAACGTAAGATGATACCATCGTAAGTCGAGGTACCACTGTATACTGTGTGCTGCAGGATTTGTTTTATGTGGTACACACTTACCACATAGATGTATTCTCTCATATCCAGGCCCAAATTTACCGCTCACAGCTTATCTGAGTGAGCTGAGCTCATGACGTAGAACTACGGTTTGGACCCTGAACTCAAAGCCGTAGAACTATGGCACGGACCCTGAAAGGGTTAATACTTGATGTGCTGTTGGAGTGTGAGCAAGGTGACATTTATGAAGGGATTCAGGGAAACCGGCCTCTTTAAGGGGAGCTCCTTGTTGCGGTAAAGAGGCTATCGGTCTGAGGAATTGGACCTCTTGGTCTTCTTCCTCAGACCGAACCTAATTACCCCCCAATCCCCCCTCCCTTTTCCCATCTTCCCCATCCTCCCTTTTCCCTTTCCTCCTCCTCCTCCTCCTCCTCATCCCTCCCTTATTTCCTTCCCAGTTGTACCCTGGGAGCTTCTCTCCTCAGGCATTCTAGTTCCTAGGTAGGGGGATGGGTATCGTAGTCCATCCCATTCCGTTGATGTCCTTGGCGGTGGTGTAGTTTGCCGTGGAATCTGGATCGCCTGGGGATGTCCCGATCCCTCTCCGGTCACCCGGGGGGTGGCCTTGGGTATCTTTCGGGCGACGGGTGTATCTCTGGAGGCCACCTTCGGATTCCGGGTGGTGGTCGAAGGCGGTATGCTTTGTGGCGGATATCCGGCCGCCTCTCTTTTGTCCGCCGAGATGGCTCGGTGGATGTGAGGTTGCTATCCCGGAAGACTGGTTTACTGGCATGAAGGGTAGGGTATGGCACGGGTTCCATGCAGCATCTTCACTACATGCGGTGTTGAGGTCCTCTTGGGCGTGGAGGGGGATTTACGCTCCCTTTCATTCCTCCTAGGAGCTATTCCTCCACGTTCCCCCTTTTTTATTCTTTTTTTATTTTTATTTTCTTTTCTTCTTTCTTTTTTCTTAAAAATAAAAGAAAGAAGTAACCTAACCATGGCTGACCCAATCCATGAACCCACTACCCCCGGGCCCCTTCCTGATACCGCACCCAGTACTGACCCTGCCTCGTTAACGGACAACTCTTTGGACACCTCTCATGCCCCTGTACCTCTTGCTGGTGCCGGTTCGTCACCTGCTTCAAGTACCAGGGACCCGACTGGCCCTTTCGATACGTCTGACCTTCGCTCTCTCTGACCTTGATTCCGGCTTCTCCCTCGACGGTGCGGCAATTTTCGAATCGCTCGCCCGTCTCCCATCGGACCACCCCCGGTCCCACACCCAAACGACCAAGACCCACACATGACGATTCGACGCTTCCTTCTCGTTCATCTCAGAAACGACCAGCTCGTCACGCACTCCCCTTAAACTCTCTGTTTCAAACTACTCAATGGACAAAGTTTTTTACTCTGCGACCGACTTCTCCTAATACCTATCTTTCAGACCATACTATTGGTAAAGCTCTGCTACGCCATGTTGGTAAAGACATCTCATTTCACGCTCTCAAGAGCGGCACTCGCATCATCACGGTCCAGAATGCTGGCCAAGCTCGCGATCTTTCTCTTCTTACAACCATAGATACTGCTCCTGTTACTATTGACAAACACCATTCCCTCAATTCTTGTTGTGGTTCTGTCATTTTGCCCCACACCATTGTCCAACGGAATTTCCAGACATGTGGTGATGACATTTTAGAGCAGCTTGAGCTCCAAGAACTCCCTATCCTTAAAGTTGACACTTTTGTCCTCCCTGCCAATAAGCGAAGACGTTATCCTTGCAATATAGCTCGTTTAACATTTGACTGCCGTGAACTACCACCTTCGGTTTACATTGCAGGTCAACGTTTACAAGTCCGAAAGGTGACCCCTACACCGCAACAGTGTAGAAGCTGCTGGCGTTTTGGTCATCCAGCGAAATATTGCAGGTCCATGGCCGAATGCCCAGTCTGTGGTGCTGACGACCATGCCAGTTCTTCTTGTACTCTCCCTCCCTCTTGTCTTAACTGTCATGAGGCACATCCGTCATATTCTCGCCGTTGTCAGGTTTACCTGAATGAGCGGGAAATCCGTTGTCTCAAAGAGGCGGAAGGCTTCTCATATGCTATGGCCGTCTCTCATTTATGCCTTCAAGGGAGACTTCCCCGCATTTCCTATTCTCGAATTGCTAAACGTTGCCCCGCTTCTGGGGTCCCAACTTCCACGGCTTCCTCTGTGGTCGCTCATCCTCAATCACCGCTGTCTCGAATCCTTTTGATATTCTTGGCCCGAGGTCCCTACCTCGGCTTCCCATACTGTCCACACTCCTTCCTCTACTCACTCGCACAATTCTGAGTCTACACGTCCTCGTCCTTCACCTAAACCTCAGCGCCCTCCTCATAAGCCCGGCAAAAATCCCTACTGCCAGGTTCTTCGCTCTGACTAGTTCTATAACGTGTGTGGAGGTTCATCCTCCTCCCATACACTACCTTCATCCCCTGTCCCCTCCCAAGCCCCTTCGACAGTTTCTCTCTTCTATCTCCTCGCCCTCTACTTTAGTACAGTCTATAGACTCCCGATCGTTGCCACTCTTCTTCCATTTCTAGTGTAGTCCCACATTCTGCATCTTTGACTTCAAACACTGGAAGCTATTGCAGAATATATTTCTGGACCGATGATGGACACTACTCCACCTGAGGTTCCTCATCTCTTCTTCGCCTCAACCCCTTCCTTCACAACGCCCCCCTCCTTCTCTGATTACAGGTCTTCCGCTGCCTCCACACGTGACTTTTCTAACCCTAGTCCATAGATTCCTCTCACTTCCACTTATATCTTTCTCTCCATAAATCATGGCTTATTTGCAGTGGAATATCCGAGGCTCAGGGGTAACCGGTGAGCTTCAAGTGTTGCTCTCTCAGTTTTCCCTGTTGGGTCTGTTTGCAAGAACCCAAATTACAATCCACTGTTATCAGGCCCTTTTCAGGCTATGATTTGTTATATTCATCGGATCCTTTT
>WNWK01058389.1:0-10470 GCA_009830355.1 Cherax destructor | reverse complement strand
ATTTTGAATATATATTAATTATTTACATATTTTTAAATACTTCATTTATTTTCGAAAATACAAAAACATTAAAAGCTCAGAAAAATGTGAAAAATCGTATTTTATTGCATATTTCGACGTTTTAGAGCGGTTTGAGTGCTTTTCGACAAAACTCGTTTTTTAGCTAAAATACGTAGATTTTCAAACTTTTAAATAAAATTTCTACGGCAATTGAAAATTATGGGAAAAGTAAGCAAAATTTTATGATTTTCTTTAGGAAGCTTACTCATAGGTGTATTTTATTTAAAAATATTTTTTCAGAAAACCTTGAAAATGCCCTAATGTCAAAAATGCAATAAAATCAAGTTTTTTAGCATTTTGAATATATATTAATTATTTACATATTTTTAAAAACCCCCATTAAAAATCTATAAAATCAATATTTTTATAGAATATTTACATTTTTTTCGAAAAATACATAAAACATTAAAAGCTAGAAAAATGTGTAAAATCGTATTTTATTGCATATTTCGACGTTTTAGAGCGGTTTGATGTTTTTGAAAACTCACTTTTTAGCAAAAAATATAGATTTTCAAACTTTTAAATAGAATTTCTACAGCAATTGAAAATTAGGGAAAAGTAAGAAAAATTTTATGATTTTCTTTTAGGAAGCTTACTCATAGGTGTATTTTATCAAAAAAGTTTTTCAGAAAACCTTGAAATGCCTTAAATCGTCAAAAATGCAATAAAATCAATTTTTTTTAGCTTTTTTGAATATATATTAATTATTTACATATTTTTAAAAACCCCATTAAAAATCATAAAATCAATTTTTATAGAATATTTTTATTATTTTTCGAAAAATAAAACATTTTTAAAAAGCTCAGAAAATGTGCTAAAATCGTATTTTATTGCATATTTCGACGTTTTAGAGCGGTTTGAGTTTTTCTACAAACTAAATTTTTAGCTAAAATACGTAGATTTTCAAACCTTTAAATAAAATTTTTACGGCAATTGAAAATTATGGGAAAAGTAAGCAAAATTTTATGATTTTCTTTTGGGAATCTTACTCATAGGTGTTTTTTATCTAAAAAATATTTTTCAGAAAACTTTGAAAATGCCTTAAATCGTCAAAAATGCAATAAAATCAAGTTTTTAAGCTTTTTTGAATATATATTCCCTATTTAATATTTTTAAAAACTCCATTAAAAATCTATAAAAATCAATATTTATATAGAATATTTCATATTATTTTCGAAAAATACATAAAACAATAAAAAAGCTCAGAAAATGTGCTAAAATCGTATTTTATTCATTTTCAGTTTTAGAGCGGTTTGAGTGTTTTCTGAAAAACTCATTTTAGCTAAAATACGTAGATTTTCAAACTTTTAAAAAGAATTTACGGCAATTGAAAATTATGGGAAAAGTAAGCAAAATTTTATGATTTTTTTTTTGGAAGCTTACTCATAGGTGTATTTTATCTAAAAAAATTGTTTTTCAGAAAATCTTTGAAAATGCCTTAAATCGTCAAAAAATGCAATAAAATCAAGTTTTTTAGCATTTTTGAATATATATTAATTATTTACATATTTTTAAATACTTCATATTATTTTCGAAAAATACATAAAACATTAAAAAGCTCAGAAAAATGTGCTAAAATCGTATTTTATTGCATATTTCGACGTTTTAGAGCGGTTTGAGTGCTTTTCTGACAAAACTCATTTTTTAGCTAAAATACGTAGATTTTCAAACTTTTAAATAGAATTTCTACGGCAATTGAAAATTATGGGAAAAGTAAGCAAAATTTTATGATTTTCTTTTAGGAAGCTTACTCATAGGTGTATTTTATTTAAAAAAAATAGTTTTTCAGAAAATCCTTGAAAATGCCTTAAATCGTCAAAATGCAATAAAATCAAGTTTTTTTAGCATTTTTGAATATATATTAATTATTTACATATTTTTAAAAACTCCCATTAAAAATCTATAAAAATCAATATTTTTATAGAATATTTCATATTATTTTCGAAAAATACATAAACATTAAAAAGCTCAGAAAAATGTGCTAAAATCGTATTTTATTGCATATTTCGACGTTTTAGAGCGGTTTGAGTGTTTTTGACAAAACTCATTTTTAGCTAAAATACGTAGATTTTCAAACTTTTAAATAGAATTTCTACGCAATTGAAAATTATGGGAAAAGTAAGCAAAATTTTATGATTTTCTTTTAGGAAGCTTACTCATAGGTGTATTTTATCTAAAAATAGTTTTTCAGAAAATCCTTGAAAATGCCTTAAATCGTCAAAAATGCAATAAAATCAAGTTTTTAGCATTTTTGAATATATATTAATTATTTACATATTTTTAAAAACTCCATTAAAATCTATAAAAATCAATATTTTATAGAATATTTCATATTATTTTCGAAAAATCATAAAACATTTTTAAAAGTAGAAAATTGCTAAAATCGTATTTTATTGCATATTCAGTTTTAGAGCGGTTTGAGTGCTTTTCTGACAAAACTCATTTTTTAGCTAAAATACGTAGATTTTCAAACTTTTAAATAGAATTTCTACGCAATTGAAAATTATGGGAAAAGTAAGCAAAATTTTATGATTTTCTTTTAGGAACTTACTCATAGTATTTTATCTAAAAAATAGTTTTCAGAAAATCTTGAAAATGCCTTAATCGTCAAAAAAATGCAATAAAATCAAGTTTTTAAGCATTTTGAATATATATTAATTATTTACATATTTTTAAAAACTCCCATTAAAAATCTATAAAATCAATATTTTTATAGAATATTTCATATTATTTTCGAAAAATACATAAACATAAAAGCTCAGAAAATGTGCTAAAATCGTATTTTATTGCATATTTCGACGTTTTAGAGAGGTTTGAGTGCTTTTCTGACAAAACTCATTTTTAGCTAAATACAGATTTTCAAACTTTTAAATAGAATTTCTACGGCAATTGAAAATTATGGAAAAGTAAGCAAAATTTTATGATTTTCTTTAGAAGCTTACTCATAGGTGTATTTTATCTAAAAATAGTTTTCAGAAAATCTTGAAAATGCCTTAATCGTCAAAAATGCAATAAAATCAAGTTTAGCATTATATTTAATTATTACATTTTTAAAAACTCATTAAATCTATAAAAACAATATTTTTATAGAATATTTCATATTATTTTCGAAAATACATATTAAAAGCTCAGAAAAATGTGCTAAAATCGTATTTTATTGCATATTTCGACGTTTTAGAGCGGTTTGAGTGCTTTTCTGACAAAACTCATTTTTAGCTAAAATACGTAGATTTTCAAACTTTAAATAGAATTTCTACGGCAATTGAAAATTATGGAAAAGTAAGCAAAATTTTATGATTTTCTTTAGGAAGCTTACTCATAGGTGTATTTTATCTAAAAAAATAGTTTTCAGAAAATCTTTGAAAATGCCTTAAATCTCAAAAATGCAATAAAATCAAGTTTTTAGCATTTTGAATATATATTAATTATTTACATATTTTTAAAACTCCATTAAAAATTATAAAATCAATATTTTATAGAATATTTCAATTATTTGAAAATACTCTAAAGAAAAATGTGCTAAATCGTATTTTATTGCATATTTCGACGTTTTAGAGCGTTTGAGTGTTTTCTGACAAAACTCATTTTTAGCTAAAATACTAGATTTTCAAACTTTTAAATAGAATTTCTACAGCAATTGAAAATTATGGGAAAAGTAAGCAAAATTTTATGATTTTCTTTAGGAAGCTTACTCATAGGTGTATTTTATCTAAAAAATAGTTTTTCAGAAAATCCTTGAAAATGCCTTAATCGTCAAAAATGCAATAAAATCAAGTTTTTAGCATTTTGAATATATATTAATTATTTACATATTTTTAAAACTCCCATTAAAAATCTATAAAAATCAATATTTTATAGAATATTTCATATTATTTTCGAAAAATACATAAAACATAAAAGCTCAGAAAAATGTCTAAAATCGTATTTTATTGCATATTTCACGTTTTAGAGCGGTTTGAGTGCTTTTCTGACAAAACTCATTTTAGCTAAAATACGTAGATTTTCAAACTTTAAATAGAATTTCTACGGCAATTGAAAATTATGGGAAAAGTAAGCAAAATTTTATGATTTTCTTTTAGGAAGCTTACTCATAGGTGTATTTTATCTAAAAATAGTTTTTCAGAAAATCCTTGAAAATGCCTTAAATCGTCAAAAATGCAATAAAATCAAGTTTTAGCATTTTTGAATATATTAATTATTTACATATTTTAAAAACTCCCATTAAAAATCTATAAAAATCAATATTTTTATAGAATATTTCATATTATTTTCGAAAAATACATAAAACATAAAAGCTCAGAAAATGTGCTAAAATCGTATTTTATTGCATATTTCACGTTTTAGAGCGGTTTGAGTGCTTTTCTGACAAAACTCATTTTTAGCTAAAATACGTAGATTTTCAAACTTTAAATAGAATTTCTACGGCAATTGAAAATTATGGGAAAAGTAAGCAAAATTTTATGATTTTCTTTTAGGAAGCTTACTCATAGGTGTATTTATCTAAAAAATAGTTTTTCAGAAAACTTGAAAATGCCTTAAATCGTCAAAATGCAATAAAATCAAGTTTTTAGCATTTTTGAATATATATTAATTATTTACATATTTTTAAAAACTCCCATTAAAAATCTATAAAAATCAATATTTTTATAGAATATTTCATATTATTTTCGAAAATACATAAAACATTAAAAAGCTCAGAAAATGTGCTAAAATCGTATTTTATTGCATATTTCGACGTTTTAGAGCGGTTTGAGTGCTTTCTGACAAAACTCATTTTTTAGCTAAAATACGTAGATTTTCAAACTTTAAAATAGAATTTCTACGGCAATTGAAAATTATGGGAAAAGTAAGCAAAATTTTATGATTTTCTTTTAGGAAGCTTACTCATAGGTGTATTTTATCTAAAAAAATAGTTTTTCAGAAAATCCTTGAAAATGCCTTAAATCGTCAAAAAATGCAATAAAATCAAGTTTTTAGCATTTTTGAATATATATTAATTATTTACATATTTTTAAAACTCCCATTAAAAATTATAAAATCAATATTTTTATAGAATATTTCATATTATTTTCGAAAATACATAAACATTAAAAGCTCAGAAAATGTGCTAAAATCGTATTTTATTGCATATTTCGACGTTTTAGAGCGGTTTGAGTGTTTTCTGACAAAACTCATTTTTAGCTAAAATACGTAGATTTTCAAACTTTTAAATAGAATTTCTACGGCAATTGAAAATTATGGGAAAAGTAAGCAAAATTTTATGATTTTCTTTAGGAAGCTTACATAGGTGTATTTTATCTAAAAATAGTTTTTCAGAAAATCCTTGAAAATGCCTTAAATCGTCAAAAATGCAATAAAATCAAGTTTTTAAGCATTTTGAATATATATTAATTATTTACATATTTTTAAAACTCCCATTAAAATCTATAAAAATCAATATTTTTATAGAATATTTCTTTATTTTGAAAATACATAACATAAAAAGCTCAGAAAATGTCTAAAATCGTATTTTATTGCATATTTCGACGTTTTAGAGCGGTTTGAGTGCTTTTCTGGCAAAACTCATTTTTTAGCTAAAATACTTTGATTATCACACTTTTAAATAGAATTTCTACTGTAATTGAAATTTATGGGAAAAGTAAGCAAAATTTAATGATTTTCTTTTCGGAAGCTTACTCATAGGTATATTTTATCTGAAAAAAAATAGTTTTACAGAAAATCCTTGAAAATTCCTTAAATCGTCAAAAATGTATATAAAATCAAGTTTTATAGCATTTTTTAATATTTAATAATTATTTACATATTTTTAAAAAATCCCATTAAAAATCTATAAAAATCATTTTATAGAATATTTCATATTATTTTCGAAAAATACATAAAATTAAAACTCGAAAAATGTGCTAAAATCGTATTTTATTGCATATTTCGACGTTTTAGAGCGGTTTGTGTGCTTTTCTGGCAAAACTCATTTTTTAGCTGAAATACTTAGATTATCACACTTTTAAATAGAATTTCTACTGCAATTGAATTTTATGGGAAAAGTAAGCAAAATTTTATGATTTTCTTTTAGGAAGCTTACTCATAGGTATATTTTATCTAAAAAATAGTTTTTCAGAAAATCCTTGAAAATGCCTTGAATCGTCAAAAAATGCAATAAAATCAAGTTTTTAGCATTTTTAATATTTATAAAAATTACATTAAATTTTTTTTTTTTTTTTTTTAAAAATGTGCTAAAATGATTTATTGCATATTTCGACGTTTAGACGGTTTGTGTGCTTTCTGCAAACTATTTTACTAAATCTAGATTTCACTTTTAATAATTTAGCAATTGAATTAGGAAAGTAAGCAAAATTTTAGATTTTCTTTGGAAGCTTACTCATAGGTATTTTATCTAAAAATAGTTTTTCAGAAAATCCTTGAAATCTTGAATCGTCAAAATGAATAAAATAGTTTTAACATTTTAAATTATAATTACAATTTTAAAAATCATTAAAATCTATAAAATCAATTTTATAGAATATTTCATATTATTTTCAAAATAATGAAAATTAAAATTAGAAAATGTCTAAAATGTATTTTATTAATTCGACGTTTTAGACGTTTGGTGTTTCTGCAAACTCATTTTTAGCTAAATACTTAGATTTCAACTTTTAAATAGAATTTCAGCAATTGAAATTATGGAAAAGTAGCAAAATTTTATGATTTTCTTTGGAAGCTTACTCATAGGTTATTTATCTAAAAAATAGTTTTTCAGAAAACCTTGAAAATGCAATCGTCAAAAATGCAATAAAATAAGTTTTTAGCATTTTTAATATTATAATTATTACATATTTTTAAAAATCCATAAAAATCTATAAAATCAATATTTATAGAATATTTCATATTATTTTCAATCTGAATAAACTCAAAAAATGTGCTAAAATCGTATTTTATTGCATATTTCGACGTTTTAGAGCGGTTTGAGTGCTTTTCTGACAAAACTCATTTTTAGCTAAAATACGTAGATTTTCAAACTTTTAAATAAATTTCTACGGCAATTGAAAATTATGGGAAAAGTAAGCAAATTTTATGATTTTCTTTTAGGAAGCTTACTCATAGGTGTATTTTATCTAAAAAATAGTTTTTCAGAAAATCCTTGAAAATGCCTTAAATCGTCAAAAATGCAATAAAATCAAGTTTTTAGCATTTTAATATATATTAATTATTTACATATTTTTAAAAATCCATTAAAAATCTATAAAAATCAATATTTTTATAGAATATTTCATATTATTTTCGAAAATACATGAAACATTAAAAGTCAAAAATGTGCTAAAATCGTATTTTATTGCATATTTCGACGTTTTAGAGCGGTTTGAGTGCTTTTCTGGCAAAACTCATTTTTAGCTAAATAATTATTTTAAAATTTCAAATTGAATTGAAAATAAAAAATTATGATTTTGAACTTACATAGGTATTATCTAAAAAAAGTTTAGAAAATTTAAAATCTTAAATCTCAAAATAATAAATAAGTTTGCATTTTAATATTTATAATTATTACATATTTTTAAAAATCTAATAAAATCAAATTTTATAGATATTTCATTATTTTCAAAAATACATAAACATTAAAATCAAATTAAAATCATTTTATTGCATATTTGACGTTTAATGTTGTTTTTCTGGAAAACTCATTTAGTAATCATTTCACTTAATAAATTTCACGCAATTGAATTTATGGAAAAGTACAAATTTTATGATTTTCTTTTGAAGCACTCATGGTTATTTATCTAAAAAGTTTTCAGAAAATCCTTGAAAATGCTAATCGTCAAAAAATATAAAATAAGTTTTATAGCATTTTAATATTATTAATTATTTACAATTTATTAAAATCTATAAAAATCAATTTTATAAGAATATTTCATATTATTTTCAAAAATAATGAAAATAAAAGTTCATAAAATGTCTTAAAATCATTATATTGATATTTCGACTTTTAGATCGGTTTATCTTTTCTGACAAAACTATTTTTAGCTAAAATACTAATTTTCAACTTTTAAATGAATTTCACGTGAATTGAAATTTGGGAAAATAAGCAAAATTATGATTTTCTTTTGGAAGCTTACTCATAGGTATTTTATCTAAAAATAGTTTTAGAAAATCTTGAAAATTCTTAAATGTCAAAATATAAAATAATTTTTCATTTAATATTTAAAATTATTAATATTTTTAAAAAATCCATTAAAAATTTTATAATTTTATAGAATATTTCATATTATTTTCAAAAATCATGAAACATTAAAAGTCATAATAATTTCTAAAATCTATTATTATCAATTTCGACGTTTAAAGGTTTGTATGCTTTTCTGACAAAACTCATTTTTAGCTAAAATACTTAGATTTTCAAACTTTTAAATAGAATTTCTACTGCAATTGAAATTATGGGAAAAGTAAGCAAAATTTATGATTTTCTTTTGAGCTTACTATAGGTATATTTTATCTAAAAATAGTTTTCAGAAAATCCTTGAAAATTCCTTAAATCGTCAAAAAATGAATAAAATAAGTTTTAACATTTTAATATTATTTAATATTTTAAATTTTTAAAAATCATTAAAAATCTATAAAAATCAAATTTTTAAGAATATTTATATTATTTTCAAAAATGAAACATTAAATATTAAATTGTAAATGTTTTTTGCATATTTCACGTTTTAAAAGTTTGGTTTTTCTGTAAACTCATATTTTAGCTAAAACTTAGATAAATCAACTAATTATAGAATTTCTCGCAATTGAAATTATGGAAAAGTAACAAAATTTTAATGATTTTCTTTAGGAAGCTTATCATAGTAGTGATTTTATCTAAAAAAATAGTTTATCGAAAATCTCTTGAAAATTTTAAATCGTAAAAATCAGAATAAAATATAAGATTTTTAGCATATTTTTGAATATTATTATTATTTACATATTTTTAAAATCATTAAATCTATAAAATCAATTTTTATAGAATTTTCATATTATTTTCAGAAAATAATAAACTAAAAAGCTTAGAAATGTGCTAATGTATTTTATTAAATTAGTTTTAGACAGTTTGAGTGCTTTTCGCAAAACCATTTTTTAGCTAAAATACGTGATTTTCAAACTTTTAAATAAATTTCTACGCATTGAAAATTTGAAAAGTAAGCAAAATTTTATGATTTTTTTTAGGAAACTATCATGTATTTATCTAAAAAAATTTTTCGAAAATCCTTAAAATCATAATCGTCTAAATGTATTAAAATCAAGTTTTAAACATTTTTAAATTAATAATATTTACTATTTTAAAAAATTTCATTAAAAATTATAAAATCAAATATTAAAATTATGATTTCTATTATTTCGAAATACTAGATTATTAAAAATAGTTTCAAAAATTGCTAAAATCTGTATTTTATGATATTCGACGTTTTAGACGTTTTTGATTTTTCTACAAAACTCATTTTTTAAATCTTAATATCATTTTAAATAAATTTCTATAATTGAATTTTTGAAAATAAGCAAAATTTAAATTTCTTAAAGCTTATATGGTATTTTATCTAAAATGTTTTCAGAAAATCTTGAAATGCTTTTGGCAAAATCATTTATAAAATAGTTTCATTTTAATATTTAATAAATTTAAAATAAATTTAATTTTTAGAATATATTTATTTTCAAATAAATAAAGCTGAAAATGTAAATTTTTAGCATTTTATTTAAGTTTATTTTCTAACATTTAAAATAGATTTAACTTAATAAATTTCAATAAATAAAATATAATTTGATTTTTAACATATAAAAATTAACTTAAAATAAATAATATTTATTAATAATTAAAATCATAAAAATTAAATCAATTTATATTTATTTATTGTTGCTTTTCTAAAACTACATTTTCTATATTGATTTTCATATTTTATGATTTCTGCAATTTAATTTTTTGGAAAATAAGCAATTTTATATTTCTTAAAATTATTTTAGAAAATTTTACAAAATAGTTTTCAAAAATCTAAAATCTTTATCAAATTTGAATAAATAAATTTAATACTTTTGAAATTTATAAAAATCCCATTAAAAATCTATAAAAATCAATATTAATATAGAATATTTCATATTATTTTCCAAAAATAATGAAACATTAAAAAGCTCAGAAAATTAAAATTATTTATGCATATTTCACGTTTTAGACAGTTTAGTGTTTTCTGAATTACTCATTTTTGTAAAATACGAGTTTTAAACTTTTAAATAATTTTACGGCAATTGAAAATTATGGGAAAAGTAAGCAAATTTTATGATTTTCTTTAGAAGCTTACTCATAGGGTATTTTATCTAAAAAATAGTTTTTCAGAAAATCCTTGAAATCTTAAATCGTCAAAAAATGCAATAAAATCAAGTTTTTAGCATTTTTATATTATATTA
>WNWK01058388.1:0-10471 GCA_009830355.1 Cherax destructor | reverse complement strand
TATATATATATATATATATATATATATATATATATGTCGTGCCGATTAGGAAACTTATTGCTTAAATAGCAACGCTCACCTTGCCATATAAGACAAGTGAAAATTGTGTATGCAATTTCGCCAAAATCATTCTGAACATAACGAAAAAAATATATTTCATTGTGTTTTGTATTATTACCAACGTATCTAAAATATATTTAGTTGGAGTTAGGCTAAATTAAATTGCTTTTATGTTAGGTAGGTTTTCAAGTTTCTCTTGTCAAATTATAAATTCTTACATTAACATAAATGAAAATATATCTTTAAATATAAGAGAAAATTTTAGAAAGGACTTAACTTTAGATGAGTTCTTGCTATTGACCAGTTTTACCTAATCGGCACGACATATATATATATATATATATATATATATATATATATATATATATATATATATATGTCGTGCCGATTAGGTAAAACTGTATAAGAACTCATCTAAAATTAAGTGCTTTCTAAAATTTTCTCTTATACGTTTAAAGATATATTTTTCATTTATGTTAATGTAAGAATTTATAATTTTGTACCAAGAGAAACTTTGAAAACCTACCTAACCTTATTACAACAAGCCAATTTAATTTAGCCTAACCCAACTAAATATATTTTAGATACGTTAACATTAATTTAATAATAAACAAACACAATGAAATATATTTTTTTCGTTATGTTCATAATGATTTTGGCGAAATTATTGCATACACAAATTTTCACTTGTCTTATATGTCAAGGTGTGCGTTGCTATTTAAGCCAAAATCGAGTTTACTAATCGGCACGACATATATATATATATATATATATATATATATATGTCGTGCCGATTAGGTAAAACTGGTCAATTAGCAAGAACTCATCTAATATTATGTCCTTTCTAAAATTTTCTCTTATACGTTTAAAGATATATTTTTTCATTTATGTTAATGTAAGAATTTATAATTTTGTACCAAAAGAAACTTTGAAAACCTACCTAACCTTATTACAACAAGCGCAATTTAATTTAGCCTAACCCAACTAAATATATTTTAGATACGTTAACATTATTTTAATAATAAACAAACACAATGAAATATATTTTTATCGTTAGTCAGTGATTTTGGCGAAATTATTCCATACACAAATTATCACTTGTCTTATATGGCAAGGTGAGCGTTGCTATTTAAGCCAAAATAGCAAGTTTACTAATCGGCACGACATATATATATATATATATATATATATATATATATATATATATATATATAAATATATATATATATATATATATATATATATATATGTCGTGCCGATTGGGGAAACTGTATTTCTAAATAGTACGCCATAAATATGACAGTGAAATTTGTGTATGCAATAATTTCAGCAAATCATTCTGAACATAACAAAATATATTATTGTGTTTGTTTATTAAAATTATGTCTAACGTATCTAAAATATTTGTTGTTAGGGCTAAATTGCGCTGTTGTAATAGGTCACAGGTTTTCAAAGTTCTCTGATACAAAATTATAAATTTACATTAACATAAATGAAAATATATCTTTAATATATAAGAGAAAATTTTAGAAAGACTTAATTTAGATGAGTTCTTGCTAATTGACCAGTTTTACTAATTTCCCTAATGAATATATATTATATATATATATATATGAATATATATATTATATAATATATATGTTCATATATATATATATATATATATATATATATATATATATATATATATATATATATATATATATATATATATATATATGTCGTGCCGATTAGGTAAAACTGCACAATTAGCAAGAACTCATCTAAAATTAAGTCCTTTCTAAAATTTTCTCATATACGTTTAAAGATATATTTTTTTCATTTATGTTAAAACTGGTCAATTAGCAATAACTCATCTAAAATTAAGTCCTTTCTAAAATTTTCTCTTATACGTTTAAAGATATATTTTTTTCATTTATGTTAATGTAAGAATTTATAATTTTGTACCAAGAGAAACTTTGAAAACCTACCTAACCTTATTACAACAAGCACAATTTAATTTAGCCTAACCCAACTAAATATATTTTAGATACGTTAACATTAATTTAATAATAAACAAACACAATGAAATATATTTTTTCGTTATGTTCAGAATGATTTTGGCGAAATTATTGCATACACAAATTTTCACTTGTCTTATATGGCAAGGTGAGCGTTGCTTTTTAAGCCAAAATCGCATGTTTTACGTAATCGGGATTATGGATGTTGACACAGATGATTCTGCTAGTTGACTCTGCCCAATGCGGTCACAGCAGCTCTGACTTCCTTCAGTCTCCCTACGATCCCCGTTGGGGAGGGGAATTTCTACCTTCATCACGATGAGCTACGCAAATCGTGTCAAGATCAAACCCAACAGTGGCACTGTGAATGATTCATCCAAACTTTCTCTAGCAGTTGCTGTTAAGAGCGTGCTACAGGTGAAGTTCAACACCATATTGACCCTGAAAGAAGCATTTATTGTTGTCTGCAACGATGATGAAGATGCAGAGAAGCTACTCACTACAACAGCCACCACCACTCTCTCTGAACGAGGATTTACTGTCATGTCATCTCCAGCTCTCAGGGCAAGAAGAACAGTTTTCCTTAAGAAACTTGATAAGCTTCTTACAGTTCAACCTATTGACGAACTCAAGACATCCATTGAAGATCAAAACTCATGGGCCACAGTGGAGAGCATCATGAAAATACCTACAGCTTCCTCCATGCTCAAGGTCACGTTTACCGACGTCAACATGGCTGCCACTGCATTAGCCAACGGTCTGGCTGTATATTATTACTTCGTCAGCCCCACCTGCATCGAAGCTGAGAGATTCCACTACATTTCTCACTGTTGGACCTGTTACTCGTATTCACACAACACCAGCGACTGTCCTGTGAAGGAAAAGAAGTTTTGCACTACATGTAGTAGTGAAGGACATGATTTTAGATCATGCACCGCCGCTGCTCCACCAACACCATCTTGCCTCAACTGTAAAAGCAACGATCATCACACACTTGCTGCTAAGTGTCCCACTCGCAAAGACATTCTGAAGAAGACCCAAGAAGCAGCACAGAAAAAGTAATCTTCAAAATCTCCCACCTATGCTGCAATTACAAAATTACAAGCTACCACAACTAAAATTCTCCAAGCCTCCACGCAACCTACTACTACCAGCATCGCACCTGCCAGTGACCCCACCACCATCTACTACTGTATGGTCTATGCTCATATGCATAATGCTGCTGTTCCTGGGACTTTCAACACCTCCATCAACGAACTCTTCAAATTAAACAACATGCCAGAGTTCAAATTTCCAGATTCTCCACCATCTTCTTTGATACTCAACAATTCCCAGCATATTGACGACATTACTTTACCTGCTGATGACTCAGCTGAAGCCTCACCACCACCACTAGCTACTACTGACGTCACTCCTACAACAACCAATGAGAGCTCACCACCACCTCACACCCCTACCGAGAACCAATCAGCTGCCTCCCTGCCAGTCTCGCCACAACTACCTTCCACCAATGAGAAGCATTCATCTCCTACTACCTCGAACCAATCAGAGACGGTGTCGTCCAGCCCTTCCACTCCAACACTTCTACCATGCACCATGTTTGGTGTAAGATTCTTTACTACTCGACAATTTCACTCAACAATGATGCCTACTGACCTTACTCAACATCTCCACGATGGAACTGTTAAGTTCAGATGTAATACCACACCACTCCAGACCCTCGACAACATTATAAGAGACCTTCAACATCCTAACTTCCAACGTTTAATTAAAGTAAAACACATCTCACTTAGACAGTTCACCTTGCTGGTGAATGGAACGCTTCAGTGATTTCTCCAACACATCACTGTAATGTGACTGCCTTCTCGACCCTGCCTGCCTTCTGGGACTCTTCCATCGACGCCTGACAGCCTCCTGCAGTCCACCTACACCCGCCTCATCAGCTGCTACAACTCGCTCCAGCGTCACACACATCGATCAACAACGCCTGCAGTTTCTCTGCACATGTCGCCCAGAGTGGACGTGCCACTCACCTGTATATTCCCTCCTCCTACCCTTACCCAACCTTTTCCCATATTTCTATCCTTACCCACCCTTCTTCCATCCCATCTTACCGACGCTCAGGTCATCATGCTCCATGCACCTAATCGGCACGACATATATATATATTACAATCAAAACTTAGTGCTAAACCCACAAAGGACATACAAATGAAGGATTGGGTGTGCTTACTATGTATTACGCTTGATCTGAGACAAGCAATTGTGAGGAATGCTAAAGGAAGTATAATCCAAGTGTGTTAGACCGGTGACGATATCGGAGGTAAATTCTGCGTGCTCGCTGGTAAACAGGACAGGACAATAGAATATGGACAAACTAAAATTGGAACCTGACAATTCTCAGAGTGGAACTGGCCGCCTCTCCATGAGCTACCCATGAGAGAGAAATGTGTGCACGATGCGAAGACAGGAAAGAGTAGTCTCCAACCACGACCTCGATTATAAGAAGAGCAGGATCCTAAACATAGCTTGATAGAATGTAATTCGTTATGAATCAACTCAGACCAACGTTATTGCCAACGGTTGAGAAGCTGGCTAGAGATTACAGCAAAATTGTCTGAGAATGGAATCCTAATATATGAAACAGGAAGGTCATGTATCGTTGACCTCGCCGCAGAGTCCACCTGCTCGTTGACCTGAACATCAACATGACCAGGGACCCAGCAGAAAATGATATTTGTTTTTTGCTAGAAATGCGGAACTTAAGGTATTTGAGCTTTCGCGCACAACAGTGGGGAAGAACAAACTTGAACTGTCGGAACCTCCCAAGGAAAGAGAAAAGTTAGATGCTGGATGACCATATAAGTCAAGAGCGAATGAAGACGAAGAGTAAAGGGATGGAGTAAACAGAGGCGGCGAACAAATAATGTACTTCTACTAACGTCCGTTACTATCCTGTATGTAGAAGGATCGTGAAGGTCATCAGAGCGAACAAAATAACGGAGGCAATAGGCATCACGCCGATCGTTCAAGGATGAAACATTCGCCTCTTCATAGAGGCTCTCAACAGCAGAGAAACGAAAAGAAAGTTTAAAAAGTGTTGCGGAAGAGGCCACAGAATATATTTGGTCGCCATAGTCTAGTTTCGATCAAATTAGAGCTGAATGAAGTCGATGGAGAGTTGGACGATCCTCTCCCCACAAAGATGAGCGAGGGTTTTAAGGAGGTTCAGCCAGCTATGACAAGTTGCTCTCAGGGAAGTTGTGAAGGTTGTTATAACTCCTTAGGAAAATTATATGAATAGAAAAAGACTTTAATTACAATGAAAAAATAAGCACTTTATTTAAATAGAAAGTTTATGAAAATTATAAATACTTAAACATGAATCACAAATCCTATCTTAAAGAAAATTAAAAATTAAATAGATAAATAAAAATTTAAATCAAAGCAGCTAATATATACAGATGGAAGAGGGTATATGGACGTGTCGATGTTGTTGACGCTGGCTCTGATTCTTCCTCGTTTTCTATACTCCTTGCTGTTGTTAGAATCGACGAAAGTGTCAACAACCACTCGGTCGACGGATGTTTCCCAAATCAATCAGTTTCCAAATCCAAGTTAGAAAACTCCAGTAGTTGACCAAGGTATCAGGGACTCAGGTGTTGTCCATGGGTGATTGACAGTTGCCTGGGTTGTTCGATTGTAGCTAGAGGAACCACAGTTGAAGGGGAACAGTTGGAGGTTAAGTCTCTGGTTCTCACTTGAGATACTTCCTGCCAGTCCACTCTGCTTTGAGCCAGATGACCCTCGCTGCTTCAGAAGTCTGGGAAAGAAATCAAAAGACAATTACTCACCACTCTAATAATCACTCTCATAGTAGGCATAAGGCCTTTAAAAGAAATGGTGAGACTGAAACAATTTTCTTTACAATAAGACGAGGCAGGGCAGAGCAGAATTATGTTCCCAAAATCACGAGTGAAGCTCTTAACATAAAAGATAGGAGTAGCTACGAAGACTTACAGTGGAGTCGGGAGTGGTCAGTCGAGTGAATACACCTCTGGCAGGAGCTAGACACTTTACCTCTCACCGGGTGGAAGAAGGATGAGGGATGGGGGGGGGGGTAGCGAAAGCTAGACACTCCCCCTACTATAACAAGCAGACTACCCCACAAACTATCACCATACAGACATTCACAGAAGACCCAGAAATCTGAGCGTATCACGTTCAGGGATACGGGAATCATAAAGGTATTGCCTAGTATTAGAGACAATAGAACGTCTAGTAAAAGTAATTTGGTGCGTTTTAGTACCAGAAAATTTAATTAAACTCACGATTACGGGCTCATTGGAAAACACGGTCGATATCATCGTGGTGAGAGGCTGTTACTAGGTGGATGTTAGCACCTGCACAAGATATAGCAAAGTCATCACCATAAAGTGATGACCAAATATTAGATGGGAGAACAGAGGCCAGATCATTAATAGCTGGTAGAAAAATAGTTGTGAAAACAAAACGTTAAACACAGACAGACAAAGTGTACACGAGTTAGCTTTCCTCTCTGATGTATAAGAAAAGTTAGTTAAAACACAGGACAAATTCAGAGGATTGAAGGAAAAAAAATCAGAGGAATGTAAGAAAAAGCTATGAAAGGAATTTGTAACCTGGATCTGAGAAGAATTAAGACTCCGACGGTCGATCTCAAGACGCTCACACGTCTCTTCTTAGTGATAAATGGTAGATTGTACTAACAGTGCAATATATTAGGTAAAGATAGTGAAGAGGGTGATGAGCCACAAACACAGTATGCTTCTAAAAATATAGAGAAAAGGATGAGTGAACCCTAGTGAAGAAGTTGTTGTTCAACAAACATAGTTAAGAGAGAGATATGACAAAATTCTGTGAATTGTCAAAATGTAAAGTATGTTACATTATGGGACGCAGCTGATTATTTTACATGTATATTCTGTATATTACTGTACTTTTCTTATGTCTTACTCAACTGTTCATATGCGTTATTGTACTGCTTTATGTGTTACTATTCAGCTTTTGCATGTTACTGTACTCTTGTTGAATATTAATGGACAGTTCTTGTGTGTTCATGTGTCTTTTTATGTGTTACTGCATATTTTTGGTGCCTTACTGTACAGTAGTATGTGTCAATCTTTCTTATACATTTATATGCTGTACTTTTATGTTCCAACAATTTTTATGTATGATAAAGATTACAAGAACTATAAACATCTTTCACGTCAGTGTCTCCCGGGATTCCTTTGTCTCACTCACATTTTCTCTTATTGATCTATACAATATTAATTCAGACAATGGACAGACACAAGAAACTAATTTAAAGTTTTTAAAGAGGTGGACCAGTGAGCAGAGAGAGGAAGACACGTCTGCAAAGATTTATTCTTGACCAGGCTGCAGTGCTGACTCTGCTGATTTCGCTTCGCTCTCAAGAATTTTTCAAATCTGCAGTGACTGTTGGCGGCGAGGATCACGAAGGACTCGGATAGGGTGGCGCCAAGCGTCATCGCAAGGTGCTTCGTGACGACATCCAGGGCGGCGAGGTTGTCACATTGTTGATCCTGCAACCTGGCGAGGTTGTCACATTGTTGATCCTGCAACCTGGCGAGGTTGTCACATTGTTGATCCTGCAACCTGGCGAGGTTGTCGCATTGTTGATCCTGCAACCTGGCGAGGTTGTCACATTGTTGATCCTGCAACCTGGCGAGGTTGTCACATTGTTGATCCTGCAACCTGGCGAGGTTGTCACATTGTTGATCCTGCAACCTGGCGAGGTTGTCACATTGTTGATCATGCAACCTGGCGAGGTTATCACATTGTTGATCCTGCAACCTGGCGAGGTTGTCACACTGTTGATCCTGCAACTTGGCGAGGTTGCCACCTTGTTGATCTTGAAACCTGGCAAGTCCGTCTCATACAGTTATTTTATACAGCTGTTTTATACAATTATTTATTGGTATACAGTTAAATTATATTGTTTTATATGAGCAGTTTCCATCAGTGTCAATCAAAGTTCTGACTTACACTGTTTCACAGGCAGTGTGACACAGTTCTGACTTACACTTTTTCACAGGCAAAGTGTGACACAGTTTTGACTTACACTGTTTCACAGGCAGTGTGACACAGTTCTGATTTACACTGTTTCACAGGCAAAGTGTGACACAGTTTCGACTTACACTGTTTCACAGGCAAAGTGTGACACAGTTCTGACTTACACTGTTTCACAGGCAAAGTGTGACACAGTTCTGACTTACACTGTTTCACAGGCAAAGTGTGACACAGTTCTGACTTACACTATTTCACAGGCAAAGTGTGAGACAGTTCTGACTTACACTGTTTCGCAGGCAGTGTGACACAGTTCTGACTTACACTGTTTCACAGGCAAAGTGTGACAGAGTTCTGACTTACACTGTTTCACAGGCAAAGTGTGACACAGTTCTGACTTACACTGTTTCACAGGCAAAGTGTGACAGAGTTCTGACTTACACTGTTTCACAGGCAAAGTGTGACAGAGTTCTGACTTACACTGTTTCACAGGCAAAGTGTGACACAGTTCTGACTTACACTGTTTCACAGGCAAAGTGTGACACAGTTCTGACTTACACTGTTTCACAGGCAGTGTGACACAGTCCTGACTTACACTGTTTCACAGGCAAAGTGTGACACAGTTCTGACTTACACTGTTTCACAGGCAAAGTGTGACACAGTTCTGACTTACACTGTTTCACAGGCAAAGTGTGATACAGTTCTGACTTACACTGTTTCACAGGCAAAGTGTGACACAGTTTTTCGTTATCTGTGAGTCCATTAGGTATAATTATACCTAATACACTCACAGAAAAGTTCCGAAATATGTGTCTGATATGAAGGAGAATCTGTGTTTTATTTCTGAGGAAAATAAAGTTGATTTGGGGGTCTATCTGGTTGTTGTATACTCCTTGAAGCATGAGCGGCTTCTTAATGGGATAAGAATTGAAGCGATAATGTATCTTGAAGACGTTGATGCATAAACCTGTAAGATCGCTGCAACGATGATGGCTATTACCAGCATTTATTATAAGTTTATGGGTACGATTGAGGATTTACATTATAAGAATATGTGATCAGAATTAAAAATGCCATCGCTTGCTTGATCGGGATACATGAATTTGTAATATTTGAGCGCTTCCATATTGAATGATTGTAAGTATTATATAGTGATTCATATGCAGAAAGTTTTAGACAATGGCTTAACTAAGGAATCTGTTAAAGATGTAGCCAGCATTACAGCTTGTGTTATATAGATACATACTTCTTGAAGGAAGCAAGGGCTGGAGATGCCAAGAACTCTCAAGAAGAAATCAATAATTACATCTCTTTTAGTGCGGGTGTCTTGGTACGAACAGAAGTGAATACGATCGACCTTATTGGTCACTGTGAGTTTTAGATAATGTGTGATGTCATTGTGAGTCTTAGATAAGGATGTGATATTGGATGTGATGTTACTTATGTTTGAACAAAGAACACTGTATACGGAGCAAAGCTTCATGTATAGGTTAGGTGTTGCTCAAAATACAGCTTATCAGCTCACTTTGATAAAGTTCTATAAACATAAGTTATTAATTTTATAAATAATAATCAACAGACCTAGCTGACATTATTGACATACATACTATATAGAACACCGGGTACCTAGTTACTGGTAGGTGAACAGGAGCAGATGAAACTAATAATTATAATTGTATATTATTATCATTATTAGGTAAGCACTCCACCACCATTTCTATACTCTAGCTAAACACGAACTCCCATCCTATACTCTAGGTAAGCACAAACACCCATCCTATACACTAGCTAAGCACCAACACCCATCCTATACTCTAGCTAAATACCAACATCTATCCTACACTCTAGCTAAGCACCAACACCCATCCTATACTCTAGCTAAGTACCAACATCCATCCTACACTCTAACTAAGCACTTCACTAACAATCCTATAATCTAGCTAAGCACCATCACCCATCCTATACTCTAGCTAAGCACTACAACACCCATCCTGTACTCTAGCTAAGCACTACAACACCCATCCTGTACTCTAGCTAAGCACTACAACACCCATCCTGTACTCTAGCTAAGCACTACAACACCCATCCTATACTTTAGCTAAGCACTACAACACCCATCCTATACTCTAGCTAAGCACTACAACACCCATCCTATACTCTAGCTAAGCACTACAACACCCATCCTATACTCTAGCTAAGCACTACAACACCCATCTTATACTCTAGCTAAGCACTACAACACCCATCCTATACTCTAGCTAAGCACTACAACAACCATCCTATACTCTAGCTAAGCACTACAACACCCATCCTATACTCTAGCTAAGCACCAACACCCATCCT
>WNWK01058387.1:0-10471 GCA_009830355.1 Cherax destructor | reverse complement strand
ATGACAGCCAATAAACTTACACTCAACACTGATAAGACCTTCTATATTATGTTTAACAGAACAGATGATCCAAAATTAAACATTAAGATCAACTCTACCTATTGTAGACATAACGAGGGAAGTTCCGGGGCCTTCACCGTGACAGCAGCCTGTTCAGCCCCCCATATCCAACACATAACAAAGAAAGTGCCCAAAAACTGGGGTCCTCTAAGATACGGTATTAACCACAATCCCCCTATACACTATACTACTCACTCATCTACCCCTACCTCACATATGCCATTTGTGCAGGGGGACAACAGAATTCCCACCTAAAGCCAAAAAACCCAAAAAAAAGCCGCGTAAGAATTATCACACAACCCAAACACTGGCGCCCCCCCCCACTCTTCAAAGACCTAAACCCTCACTGTCCAGAACATCCATACTTACTATTTCCTATCTACATTTATAGAACCTTTTTCCCAACTTTCCCTGAGCTAAAACACTTTCTTGACAGTTGTGACAGGACCCATAGACTTCCGACAAAAAATCTCTTTGACATTCCCGTGTCCACTAAATCTATAAAAAAATTCAATGCGCAAAAAAAGGGCCTAAAATCGGGAACTCCCTGCCTGAAAACTCTAGAACGGAAAAACCCTTTCATTTTCAAAAGCCCCTTAAAACATCTTATCTCACTTGCACCCAACCGGTAGTTAACCAAAAAAACTATTTTATCTTGCACATACCCAAAGAAAATCCTTATTGAATCTGTGTTTCTCCAATTTGCACATTACAAACCCACAGCAAAATCCCTTTATTGATATCTGTGTTTCCCCCTTTAATTTCCAGTTCTAACCCAAAATTTAATACAACTATTGCTTCATAATACTTAAGCTAGTCATGTTTGCCTAAGATACTCCAATATAGAAACATATTATGCCAATATATCACCTTTATCATTAATATAAAAACAATTGCTAACTTTTAATAATTGTTAAATTTCAATTTTTAAAATTTCCCAGTCCCCAATTTTTTGAAAACCAAACCCAAACCTTACAATCTGTATATTCATTGAAAGCTATTGAGTAAGACCTATCATAAGATCCTGAAAAGCCTAGGATACCTAGGCATATTTTCCATCTTTAATATCAACTTTAATGTATAACTATAAGTACCCCCACCCTTTTATTACAGAAAAAAAAATTTGAATTTGAATTTGAATTTGAAGTTCATGTGTCTTGAGAGCCCAAAAATACGTGCTTGTTTATGTGTCTTGGAAAAACCATAGAGACGGGTGGTTTAGGTTGTCTCGAAAAATTTTTAATTCTGATTTGAATAAGATTTAAGGGTTTCGTAGACGGTTTATTCCGGCAGTGGCATCGTCGAGTCGGTCTAAACCTTTATGTTGGTAGTCGACAGTGTTAACTAATAATACCCCCTTATAATTTGCCAGCAGTGGTAATGATGATATCGTCGGTTTCTGCCAAGAGGTTCCTTATTGGTTTCTTAAGAAATATTCTCCTCTCCAGCCAGTGTTTTCTTCCAAAGAGGAATATACTTAGATAACACAAGCGTTTATGTGTTTTCATATTCATTCTTCAACTAGGACTGCAGGCTCAAGGCTCTAGCTAGCAGCAACAGAACATAAATGTAGTTTCTAGGCTAAAATCCTCTGTACGATCAGAGTCCGAAACCTGCTGCTTCCTCAGCAGGCTACACCATCCCCGTTTGCTAGCAGCATTTCCCAGTCTTCTTTTAGAAGACCTCGCCTGCCAGCGCCAGTTGTAGATCTAATTCTCTTCTTTGTACCATTCTTTCCCTGTGTTGCTAGGAGAGCATCGACCCTCACTTTTCTCTGAGAGCTTCGCCTGTCCAAGTAAGAGCCTTGCTATTGTGCTTCCGGCGTCCAGCCTTTTTTATTTTTATTAGGGTTCGCTTTTTTGTTACTGTTGCTTTAAGATATTGTTTGCTTTTTATTGTAGGTCGTATTACTACATTCAGAAATTGCTGCTTTATTTAGGTTATCCTAGAATACGGTAATATCTTATAGCGTAAATACTGCTTACTCACCACCCATTTGATTTGTTCATAAGCAGTTTGTATTAAGCGTGTAATATATTCTAATGTCTTGTAGTTTTATTCCATCTCATAATTCTTTCTGATTTCTTAGACGTTTAGATGTTATGTTCAGTTGTGACTTAGCGACACAGAGCGAGTTTATATATTAAATAAAAATGACTGGAAGATTACTTGATCGTCATCACCGACTCATGGAAATGAAGGTGGAAATTACAACATACCAAAGCATTGGCAAAGGGGGAAGTCAGATGGCTTCATGGGCTACCTGACAACATGGCAAAAACCTTATTCGTTCATTAGTTAGTCACACCTTCCTCTCACATCTCACCTTTATACATATATATAGTTACTCTTGTATGTTTGAAGTGATCAAAGCCCCAGCACAGAAAAGACCTCAGCAACTCCTCCTCACCTCCTTCAGTAACGTTTTGCAGTCAGGATTGACTTTCGAAGTGACTTATTGCAGCCTAAGAATCTGCCAAATTAAATATATATATATATATATATATATATATATATATATATATATATATATATATATATATATATATATATATATATATATAACAAAAAATATATATATATATATATATATATATATATATATATATATATATATATATATATATATATATATATTTTGTCGTGCCGATTAGTTTAGTTAGTTAGTTCAGACTCTCAGGTAAGGACCCACTAGGGGCGAGGGGTAAGTGGGGACAGAAGAAGAATACCGGTGAGAGGAAGAGCTGAAGCAGAAGAAAAGAGTCAGGACTAAACCCAACAGCTAACTACTTTAATGAATTAGGGAAAACTTGCGATTTTGGCTTAAATAGCAACTCACCTTGCCATATAAGACAAGTGAAAATTTGTGTATGCAATAATTTCGCCAAAATCATTCTGAACATAACGAAAAAAATATATTTAATTTTGTTTGTTTATTATTAAATTAATGTTAAAGTATCTAAAATATATTTAGTAGGGTTAGGCTAAATTAAATTGTGCTTGTTGTAATAAGGTTAGGTAGGTTTTCAAAGTTTCTCTTGGTACAAAATTATAAATTCTTACATTAACATAAATGAAAAAAAAAAAATATATTTAAACGTATAAGAGAAAATTTTAGAAAGGACATAATTTTAGATGAGTTCTTGCTAATTGACCAGTTTTACCTAATCGGCACGAATATATATATATATATATATATATATATATATATATATATATATATATATATATATATATATATATATATATATATATATATATATATATATATATATATATATATATATATATATATATATATATATATATATATATAGTGTAGTGAAAAGTTAAAACTTGTGATTTTGGCTTAAATAGCAACGCTCTTCTTGCCGAATAAGACAAGCAAAAATTTGTGTATGCAGTAATTTTGCAAAAATCATTCTGAACTTAACGAAAAAATATATTTCATTGTGTTTGTTTATTATTAAACTACTGTAAACTTATCTAAAATAAAATTAGTTGGATTAGGCTAAATTAAACTGCACTTGTTATAATTAGGATAGGTAAGTTTTCTAAGGTTCTTTTGGTACAAAATTATTTATTTTTACATTCCACACATGCAAAAATATCTCTAAACTTAATTTTAAATGATCTCTTAGTAAAGGGCTAATTTATCCTATATATATATATATATATATATATATATATATATATATATATATATATATATATATATATATATGTAAAAATGGGCCTTAGACAAGGATGTGTGATGTCACCGTGGTTGTTCAATATATTTATAGATGGGGTTGTAAGAGAAGTGAATGCGAGGGTCTTGGCAAGAGGTGTTGGGCTAAAAGATAAAGAAGCAAATACAAAGTGGGAGTTGTCACAGTTGCTTTTTGCTGATGACACTGTGCTTTGGGAGATTCTGAAGAGAAGTTGCAGAGGTTGGTGGATGAATTTGGTAGGGTTGTAAAAGAAGAAAATTAAAAGTGAATATAGGAAAGAGTAAGGTGATGAGGATAACAAAAGAATAGGTGACGAAAGATTGGATATCAGATTGGAGGGAGAGTATGGAGGGGGTGAATGTATTCAGATATTTGGGAGTGACATGTCGGCGGATGGGTCTATGAAGGATGAGGTGAATCATAGAATTGATGAGGGAAAAGGGTGAGTGGAGCACTTCGGTGTCTGTGGAGACAAAGAACCTTGTCCATGGAAGTAAAGAGGGGGAATGTATGAGAGTATAGTTATACCAACGCTCTTATATGGGTGTGAAGCATGGGTGATGAATGTTGCAACGAGGAGAAGGCTGGAGGCAGTGGAGATGTCATGTCTGAGGTCAATGTGTGGTGTGAATATAATGCAGAGAATTCGGAGTTTGGAAATTAGGAGGAGGTGCGGGATTACCAAAACGATTGTCCAGAGAGCTGAGGAGGGGTTGTTGAGGTGGTTTGGACATGTAGAGAGAATGGAACGAGACAGAGTGACTTCGAGAGTGTATAAATCTGTAGTGGAGGGAAGGAGGGGTAGGGGTCGGCCTAGGAAGGTTGGAGGGAGGGGGTAAAGGAAGTTTTGTGTGCGAGGGCTTGGACTTCCAGCAAGCATGTGTGAGCGTATTTGATAGGAGTGAATGGAGGCATATGGTTTTTAATACTTGACGTGCTGTTGGAGTGTGAGCAAAGTAACATTTATGAAGGGATTCAGGGAAACCGGCAGGCCGGACTTGAGTTCTGGAGATGGGAAGTACAGTGCCGGCACTCTGAAGGAGGGGTGTTAATGTTGCAGTTTTATAACTGTAGTGTAAAGCACCCTTCTGGCAAGACAGTGATGGAGTGAATGATGATGAAAGTTTTTCTTTTTCGGGCCCCCCTTTCTTGGTGGGAATCGGCTGATGTGTTAATAAAAAAAAAAAAATATATATATATATTTATATAGGATGGGGTCCACCTCTGGTACAAATTGTGGGACCCATAGCCTCGGAGAAGTGGATAAAAGGCTTCAAGGAAGAATATTTGGATTTCTTCCTGATGCCATTTGAATATTCCACTTCTCCTACCACCCCATCTTTTAATTTTTTTTTTACCAATAGGTATATTTTATTACATAATATGGTACAAAAGATTTGAGAGATACATTGTTGATATAAAGATGGCATATACAGTACACGAGGTGAGAGATACATCTCTAGTACATATTGTTACATCTTTGTCACTGATTATAATGCGAAAATCTCATCCAGCTCTTCCGAGCTGGGGTGCGTGCCAGAATACAGCATGCATTACCCCTCTGAACAGCAGCGCTGAGTCGCTGGAACAGAAAACTAGCTGCCCTGGGATCCCTAGTTACCCTGTTGAGTCTTTTGCCCAGCTCCTTGAGGAACTTAGATGCACTCTTTCCCCATGATCCAAGGGTCTCTGAGCCTATGGGAACAAACATATAATGATGGGCAAGTTCTCCATATTTTCTCGACTTCTGGGACTCCTGAAGGTGGCAGCTGCCCTCCTTCCTCCCTGGTGTACTGGAGATAGGTGTCAGCCAAGGTAGATGCACATGTGTAGTCCACACCACCTGCTTGCCGTCTGTCCAGGCTTGAAGGGTGATACCATCTGGACGCTTTTGGTTGCCCTCAGATCTGCATAGTTGGGGTGGCTTCCTTACTGCTGGGCATCCAGCTGTTGTGAGGCTCCTCTTGATAATGTTATTAACCTCTTCATGTCTTGCAATCTTTCCCTCGGATTTACGACACACAAGACCATGGTACCCGAATCGGTCTGCTGCTTCACTGCCACAAATACACCTGTGTTCGGCGAGAATAGGGACGGCAAGTCGAAGGGCAACAACAATGCGGATGCTCTGTGGGTCGAGGCGTGTGCCAAGGCTGGAGTTGGGAACAGCCAAAAGAAAGTCCCCTGCATGAGGAGCTATATATATATATATATATATATATATATATATATATATATATATATATATATATATATATATATATATATATATATATATATATATTCAGGGATAATCGTCTAAGAAATAAAATTTGATGCCAACTATGAAAATATAATCAGTTCGCCATAATTATATTTTCTTCTTTTTTTCTTACTGCATAATTAATTACATGTCTTTGAAATTAATGTGTGTGAGGGCAAAAAAAAATGGGGATATGCTTGTTTTTTCTAATTCCGAGGCAGAGATGGAGGATGTGTGTTTTGTAAACATTGTGATTAATGAAGGGAAGACGTGTGGTCATTACAGTCTGACCTCCAGCCTCATTACCAAGTGAATGACCCGGTAAAAATTGTGCGTTGAGGCTCAAGACACACAAACACACTTGCACTCACAGTCACACATGCTCTCACATTAACACATGCACTCACATTAACACACGCACTCACATTAACACATGCACTCACATTAACACACGCACTCACATTAACACATGCACTCACATGAATACATGCACTCACATTAACACATGCACTTACATGAACACATGCTCTCACATGAACACATGCACTCACATTAACACATGCACTCACGTTTACACATGCACTCACATTAGCACATGCACACACATTAACATATACACTCACATTAATACATGCACTCACATTAACACATACACTCACATTAACACATACACTCACATTAACACATACACTCACATTAACACACACTCCCATTAACACATACACTCACATTAACACACTCCCATTAACACATACACTCCATTAACACATACACTCACATTAACACATACACTCACATTAACACATACACTCACATTAACACATGCACTCACATTAACACATACACTCACATTAACACATACACTCACATTAACACATACACTCACATTAAACATGCACTCACATTAACACATACACTCACATTAACTACATACACTCACATTAACACATACACTCACATTAACACATCACTCACATTAACACATACACTCACATTAACACATACACTCACATTAACACATGCACTCACATTAAACATCACTCACATTAACAATACCTCACATTAACACATACACTACATTAACACATGCACTCACATTAACACATCACTCACATTAACACATACACTCACATTAACACATACACTCACATTAACACATGCACTCACATTAACACATACACTTACATTAACACATACACTCACATTACACATACACTCACATTAAAAACACTCACATTAAAACATACTCTCACATTAACTCATACACTCACATTAACACATGCACTCACATTAACACATGCACTCACATTAACACATACACTCACATTAACACATACACTCACATTAATACATGCACTTACATTAACACATACACTCACATTAACACATACACTCACATTAACACATACACTCACATTAACACATACACTCACATTAACACATACACTCACATTAACACATCACTCACATTAACACATGCACTCACATTAACACATACACTCACATTAACAAACTACTTACACACATACCTCACATTAACACATCACTCACATTAACAATAATACATTAACACATCACTACATTAACACATCACTCACATTAACACATACACTCACATTAACACACACATTAACACATCACTCATTAAACACATATTCAATTCTCTCACATTAACAACACTACATTACATCACTCACATTAACACATACACTCACATTAACACATACACTCACATTAACACACCATTACACTCACCATTAACACATACACTCACATTAACACACACATTAACAACATACACTCACATTAACACATACACTCACATTAACACATACACTCCACTTAACACATGACACTCACATTAACACATACACTCACATTAACACATACACTCACTTAACACACACTAATTAACACATCACTCACATTAACACATACACTCACATTAACACACACTAATTAACACATCACTCACATTAACACATACACTCACATACAATACCAATTAACACACACATTAACACATCACTCACATTAACACATACACTCACATTAACACATACACTCACATTAACACACTCACATTAACACATACACTCACATTAACACATGCACTCACATTAACACATACACTCACATTAACACACACTACATTAACACATGCACTCACATTAACACATACACTCACATTAACACATACACTCACATTAACACACACATTAACACATACACTCACATTAACACATGCACTCACATTAACACATGCACTAACACTCACTCAACACACACATTAACATGACTCAGATTCACCACATACACTCACATTAACACATGCACTCACATTAACACATAACACTCACATTAACACATCACTCACATTAACACATGCACTACACTCACTTAAGCACATACACTCACATTACCAAATTAACCACATACACTCACATTAACACATGCACTCACATTAACACATACACTCACATTAACACATCCACTCACATTAACACATGCACTCACATTAACACATACACTCACATTAACACATACACTCACATTAACACACACATTAACACACACACTCACATTAACACATACACTCACATTAACACATGCACTCACATTAACACATACACTCACATTAACACATCCACTCACATTAACACATGCACTCACATTAACACATACACTCACATTAACACATACACTCACATTAACACACACATTAACACATACACTCACATTAACACATGCACTCACATTAACACATGCACTAACACTCACTCAAGCACACACATTCGAACATGTACTCAGATTCACGCACATACACTCACATTAACACATGCACTCACATTAACACATACACTCACATTAACACATACACTCACATTAACACACACATTAGCACATACACTCACATTAACACATACACTCACATTAACACACACATTAACACATGCACTCACATTAACACATGCACTCACATTAACACATACACTCACATTAACACATCCACTCACATTAACACATGCACTCACATTAACACATACACTCACATTAACACATACACTCACATTAACACACACATTAACACATACACTCACATTAACACATTGGTTGTGTTTCTTTACACCTGTTGTCCATGTTCCCCATCAGTAAAATGGGTACCTGGGTGTTAGTCGACTGGTGTGAGTCGCATCCTAGGACACTGACCTAATCTGCCCGAAATGCTCAGCATAACAAGGGACTTTCTATATAGTAGTATGTCACTGATGTCAGCTAGGCCTGTATACCATGTACATGTACTTGTAGTAAATAAAGATATTATTATTATTATTATACAAGGTGTGTGGCGCACAGTACGTTGTGGTGTATATGAAGAATAAGTGTGACCCAAGACAGAGAGATAAGAGATAAGGATAGATGTGTCAGTGAATACAATGAATACAGTGAGTACAGTGAGTATAGTGAAAAAGAAACAGAGAGAAGCAAGAAACCAGGAGTACGCCACATTGAGAGGAAACATCGTGCAGCAGAACTTAACAGAATACGGACCATAGTTCTGCCGGACGTAATGTACAAACACGTTTTTGTGGTTGCATGAGGGATCTGGCCCTGCAATACTGACAGCTGAGGCTCATAATCCATCCTCTGGAGAGCTGAATATCATACATAGAGCACTTAACACATAGTAAGGGAGAGAAACCGCGGAAGGGACTAAGGGTTGAGCTACATGCTAGTGTCACACACAGCGAGCGCGCGCGCAGGCGCTAAGGTCACACAAATACACTAGCGGGTAAGTAAGTTTATTCAGGTACTGTATACAGGAATACAGTGCATAGAGTATCATACATAGCAGCATATGTGTGGAGAACCTAGGATAGCCGGAAAGCCAGACACAGGGACTTATTTTATTGCTAAATTAAGGTAGGACTCAACACTTAACTGCTTCAACCAAAACACACACACACACACACACACAGTGATCACATGGTTCTAAGTTTCGAATACATAGTAGAGTTACAAGTGGAAGGGGAAGCAGGAAGGGCTGCACAAATGAAGCCAAACTACAAGAAAGGTGAATATGAGGGCATGATGAACTTCCTGCATGGAGTTCAGTGGGACAGAGAGATGGCAGGGAAGTCAGTAGACGTGATGATGGAATATGTGAGAACAATTTGCAAGGAAGCTGAGGAGAGGTTTATACCCAAGGGAAACAGGAAAAGCAAAATGACAGGATGAGCCCATGGTTCACCCAAAGGTGCAGGGAAGCCAAAACCAAGTGTGCAAGGGAATGGAAGAGGTACAGAAGGCAAAGAACCCCGGAGAATAAGGAGAGCAGTCGTAGAGCCAGAAATAAATATGCACAGATCAGAAGGGAGGCCCAAAGACAGTACGAGAATGACATAGCAGCGAAAGCCAAATCTGACCCAAAGCTGTTGTACAGCCACATCAGGAG